>JACEIK010003531.1:0-72536 GCA_018107945.1 Datura stramonium | reverse complement strand
CGAGCTTGGGCTTGAGACTTCTGATGGATTTGAGAGTGACTCCCCCTACTCGACCCTTGTTGGGACCCCTCAAGGTCACCGGCCCTGGGCCTCTTGTTCTCCCTCCTGCCCCCTCTATATTTCCCAACCACACTCGAGTTACCAACCTCCAATGGGCTCTCCTTCATGAGTCCTTGAGTCCCAATAACTGCTGCTTCCTTGATAGAGTTCACCGGTGCGATAGTCCACTGGCCAGGCTGGGTGACCATAGCTCGCATCAACACTCTAAGAGCGGATCCGAGCACTACATCAGTAACTTGCATGGAATCAATTGGAATTGGTGGTGCTGGCTAACTTCCATTGTTGTTCTAAGAAGACATGTTTCTGCACATGCGTATCGCATGAGCTAGAGGAAGGGAGAGAGTTAAACTCATGGAACGAGGCAGAATCATAAAGGAAGGGAACATTTCCTAAACATCTCATAGAATCTTCGTCATAGCTGTGATGAACTTCACGCCAATGAAAAAGACTCTACTTAACGCGGCTTTCAGACACCCTGGGACACTCCAAACCTATGGTTCTGATACCAAGTTTGTCACAACCCGAACGTACACCCGGATCGTAGACACGGGACAAGGAACCACGAGAGACCCCAAGTCGACCCATGGCACATGCATACATCTAATCTCATTTAATAAAGCGAGATACTTAGCATAAAATATAAGAAAAATGTAAGCATAGTGTAACAACTGGATGTACTGGGCATTTACATAAGTTGAGTTCTACATCCTATCTAAAAGCCTCTACTACATAAGATGGGTTGATGGGACATCATCCCCAACTAACTCGACCAGTACTGAAACACAATTAACATGAAAGTCTATCAAACGGCCCTCGGAACATGAGGATCACCAATAGCTGAGAGAGAAAACTGAGGTGAACTAAGGATGAGGATGAGCCTTAGATCAGGACCTTGTATCATGAAATGATACAACATAGAAAGTATGCGGTCAGTATGTGGAATGTACTGTGTATGCAAGGTAAGTAAAACGGACATTTAAAAGTAAAATAAACTCATAAATAAACATAGTAGAAGGATATCATGCTTGTATCATAAACTTTGTAACTAAACCTAAGGCTCAAGACTTTCAAATCGTTCATAAATCATTCATTACCATAATCATATGTAAACTTTATCAAAACATAATTTGAGCCGAAAATATAAATTTAACGATGTATAAAACATGTGGAACAATGAGAGGACTCGTCTTAACCGACACCATCATGGTAGAGCCTTTCATGATGCCCCAACTATCTCACTCAAATGGGCAGAGCCGACCCTGTCTTGCCTGGCAAGGGTCGTGCATTAGGCGTGATATCACATTTTAGGGGATCGGTATCAATACAATATATAACATTAAGACCCACGGTGGCACGTGGTTATGAGACACAGCCAAAGTCCTTTGAACGCCAGGTTGCTCGGTGCTAGACACGGCTCCCAAAAACATGCATTTAGGCTCATACATAAATCAATAACATCATGCATTAAAATTCATTGGCTAAAATATAACATTTATCATCATTGATCCCCTTTAATACATGCTTAACCAAGAATCAAAGGCCCTTTTCATCGGTCGACATCATAGATCAGTAAATCATGTAATTTGTTTCATAAATAGTAAATGATTCTTCAATATGTGGGAATTGATCAATACATTAACATACTCCTGGATCTAACAAAGCGTAAGCATCAATATGGAAGACTTGCAACATACCCGTGACCATATCTTGCGAAGCCTCCTACTCTTGGCGAGGCATTAGGGCATAAAACCTATTTTGGCACTGACCACCTGTTGAACTAGTGGAGGCACCCTGCTTAGGGGGTCGTGCTGCTGGAGCAGTAGAACTAGCTATATAGAAATCTCTGATCCTGTGTCCAGGTTTGCCACACCCGAAACAAGCATCTGTGCTGACCAAGCACCTCCCGGGATGATTCTCACCGCACTTCGCACAAACTAGGAAAGTGCGCTCCACCTGCATTCTACCATAATCCCTCGAGCATGTACCCCTACTCCTCTGGTCTCCCCTGAACCTGGATGGCATGCTGGCCAATGATGGAGCTAGAGCAATGGTCCTGAGTTGGGACTGCTAACGTGGTCGACCCTCTGTCCTGGCTAGAGAAACCCCGTAGCTGTCAATCCTGGCCCTCTTGGCCTCTCTCTGCCTTCTATAGACCGAATCCATCTGCTACACATGCAATACAATACGGGGAAAATCAAGATCCGGTGAAGCATGGAGATCCGGCAATCCTTGTCAAAATAATCTGCTATTGCATGCATAAAATGGCTCACCCGAACCCACTGATCCACCACCAACTCTGGAGCATATTTAGATAATCCGGTGAATTCCAATGCATACTCCTATACATACATGTTACCCTGCGTTAGATCCACGAACTCGATCGCCTTGAGCTCTTTCATCTCCCAAGGGAAGAACCGATCCATGAATGCAGTGTGAAACTGATCCCAACCTATCGTGCCTGCACCCACCGCACTAGCATCTCTCCATTTCTTAAACCATATATATGATACTCCCTTTAGTTTATAGGAGGTTAAGTCAATGCATTCCCTATTATTCACCCCTATAACCTGGGTGATCTTCAGAATCTCCTCAATGAAATCGTGTGGATCCTCGTCCACCCTTGACCTCATGAACTCCAGAGGGCTCATCCTCAAGAAATTCCTCACCCTAGCTACCGCTGCATTCCCATTCTGAGGGAAATGCGCCACTGTCTGATTTTGGACTTTGGAAGTCATGGCCTGTGCCAATATCTGAATCGCCGCCCTAAACTCAGTGTGGGCGGCTGTCTCTGGTACATGCTCCTCATGAACAGGTGGAGGTGGATAATGCTCACCATCATGGGCACCCTCATGATCATTTCCATTACCATTTCTCCTGACGTTTACTAGATCTGGATGCATGATTCTACAAATGCGAATAGCACAAATTAGAAGAGTAAAGGAAGTTCATCGCATGACATAGATCATGAAAGAAGGGAACATTTCCTAAATGTCTAGTAGCCTCTTTTTCATAAGTGTGGCTCGCTTCACACCCATGAAAAAGACTCTACTTAACATGACTTTAAGACTCCCTAGGACACTTCCAAACCTATGGCTCTGATACCAAGTTTGTCATGACCCAAATGTACACCGTGATTGTTGACATGGGACAAGGAGCCTCGGAGACCCCAAGTCGACCCATGACAGGAGAATACATCTAATTCAATCATATGAGCAGAATAATTAACATGAAAGAACGTAATCATAACGTAACCAAAGGGAAATATCAGTACAAGACTTATACAATACGGCTGAATACAACTTGCAGTCTGATAAACCTTTAAACATGAAGGGAAGATTGATGGGACAACTCCCAAAGTAATCCAATATCCAGAAACTGAAAGAAACAACATAAAGGATGAACATACATCCCTCAAAACATGAGGACTCACCAAGAGCACTGAGAGAGAATCTGAAACTATCTACGGGTGAGGATGAGCCTGAGAACTGGGACTTGTATCATGAAAAGATACAGAATAGAAACTATGCAGTCAGTACGTGGAATGTACTGAGTATGCAAGGTAAGTGAAACGGAAATTTAAAACATGTACGAAATTCATAAATGATCATAAGAGTAGGATGTCATGCTCGTATCGTAATCATAATAACATATCATATGAATCAAGGTTTTCAAAACATTGGTAACATAACGTAGTCATAATCATAATATAAGAGATTTACTTAACATGACTTGAGACAACATACATAATCATAATATGCATAAATCATGAGGAACATTGGAAGATTCTCTTAACCAACATACCCCATCTGAGCACTCATGAAGCCCGACTTGTAACCCTAGTCGAGAGGGTGTTCGTACCTTGCCAAGAGTAGAACCATGAAAGTGTGATATCACAATGAAAAGAGTCCATTTTGGCCAGAGATTAACATGAAAGTGGTCCCAATATACCTATGGTGGCACGTAGTTCATGAGATCCGGGGCTTAACCTGATCCCCGAATCTACTCGGTGTTCGATACTACTCCCAAAACATATGTAGTGCTCAGAATAATAAATACATGTGTTCATGGGCTAGTTAAATCATGATAATCATAAACATGCTTGAACATATGTGATCTAGCCATGACATGAGGCTCATGAGTCGGCCAAAAACATAAATCATGGTTAATAAGATTCATCCATACTTGTAGATCCTTCACATAGCTTGAATTTCATAAAATCATAATGGGTAACATAAATTCATTATTTAAAACATAATTCAGGCTGGGCTTGTAAAGAACATCAAAGGGGAAAATAGATCATAAATCGATTCATCATGGGGGCATGCTTAATTAAGCTTAATTGCTTAGAAATTAAATCAACAATATTATAATCAATTTAAATCTCAAAAGATGATCAAAATCCATAGATTATGATAAGATTTCAAAACCCCAAAACCTATAATTAAGTCATTAGATTTTTTATAAATCAAATATAAAACCCCATGAGGTTTTGATGAATTTTAAGTATAATCATAGAGTAGGAGCAAGGGTGTGGAAGAATTTACCCATTGATGACCTTACATACCTGGAATTATCTAGTTCTTAACTTCTCTTGCTTGCCTAAGATGGAACTTAGAGTTATTGTGGAAAAACACCTTATCACCTTCTAATCTCCTCTCTATACTCTTGCATGCATGAATGAGGCTTAGCATGAAATTAACCCCCTTAAAAGATCCCATTCAGACCTTCAAATGATGCAGTTTAGGCCTTAGGAGTTTATGAATTACGAAAACACCCTTACTAAAAACGTAGAAATTTCTGGTTGCCAGTCCCCATGAGGGACCTCAAGTGTCGTTTCCAAGGGGCACGACTCGTGGCCGGGATCCGTTATGCTCGCTGCCCAAAATACCTAGGGGACCCCATGAGGGACCCCACGAATCATGGTGGCTGACCACGACTCGTGGCCACCACCCGTGATCCCCACTGCCCAAAACCTTGACCAACCATACACTCCAACCCACGGGTGACCTCGCGAGTCGTGACGTCCGACCATGACTCATGGTCACCATCCATGGCCTTAACCGCCCCTCCCAATCTTGCCAACCTCACGACTCGTGGTCACTCCTCACAATGTACCTCACGGGTCGTCTTAAGATCTGGTGCGAATTATTTTAATTTTTCTCCGTTTTGACTCCCGGGTCTGATCCTTGGGTTCCCGAGGTATAACAATGGGGTATCGACTTCATGGGCCCATTTGTTAGCTCATATAGGATGAAATACATCTTGGTCGTGGTGGATTAAGTCTCCAAATGGGTGAAGGCTATTTCACTACCTAACAATGAAGGAAAAAGTGTCACAACATTTCTGCGGAAGCACATATTCACTAGATTTGGTACTCCCAGAGCAATCATCAGTGATGGTGGATCACACTTTTGTAACCTCCTCTTTAGAAACCTTCTTGAGAAATATGGCGTCAAGAATAAGGTGGAAACACCTTACCATCCTCAGTCAAGTGGGCAGGTGGACGTTTCCAACAGGGAGATAAAGACCATTCTAGCTAAAATAGTGAATACTAATCAGACAAAATAGTCTAGGAAGCTCGATGATGGGGCCTGTCGAACAACTTATAAGATCCCCATTGGTTCATATCCATATCAGTTGGTCTATGGTAAGTCATGTCATTTGCCGGTTGAGTTAGAGCATAAGGCATTATAGCCTCTGAAAAAGTTGAACTTAAATTGGAATAAAGCAGCCAAGTTAAGACTTGACCAGCTTAATGAGTTATATGTATTCCGACTTTGAGATTACGAGAGTGTGGCCGTTTATAAAGAAATAATGAATATCTATCATGATAAGAAGATTTAAAAGAGGGAATTCAACATTGGTGATTTGGTCCTACTGTTCAACTCAAAGCTCCGTTTACATCCCAAAAATTGAAATCTAAGTGGATGGGACCATATAGAGCGGTAAATGTGTTCCCATAGGGCAGTGGAACTTGAAAATAAAGATGGAAAAAGGTTCAAGGTGAACAAGCAAAGGATAAAGCTATATTTTGGAGACACTAAGAAAATAAGAGGAATTGAAGCGGTGTACCTTGATGATGCCTGAAGAATCATGAAATTTATGTCATGCTGTGATGTTAAATCAAGCACTGCATGGGAGGCAACCCATGGATGGTGAAGTCTGAGTATCCACAGGCATGTTCCCTTCCTTCTATTTTATATTCTATTCTTCGGGGATGGGGTGTACTTGTATTTGTGGGATTTTTTGGATACGTCTGAGGGTTTCTATTTCCATGTTTCTTTTCCCTTGGGCATGCTATCTAGAAGAACCGTCATGTTTAGAATTTTATTTTTGTGTTCTTGTTTAATTAGAAAGTAGCTTAGAATTACTCAGCTAATAAATTACACTAGTTTTGAAGTTTTGAAATATTGACCCCTTTTAAAAAGTTTTGATGGTTAGTTATGTACTTGTTAGTTGCAAAGCGTGATTCCTGTGGATCTTTTTGTGTTATTTAGTGTATTAGCATGAGTAGTTCTTGTTAGCAATGTATAAACCGGATAGGTAGAATGAATGCAAGAACCATGAGCGAGTGAGGTCTATACCTAGTTCAATACGACATAGAGGATCTAGAACTTTCTTGGTTGGTCTTTATATAGGTTTTAAGATGGTTGGTAAGGAAAGGATAATAGGCCCTTTTTGTTTAGCCCATTTTTAGATTAAATTATCCTATCAGAATAATATGATTCCCTTGATCCCAATTTTGAGGCTTATATGAACCATTTTTGTTTGCTTAACTAATTAACCATACCCATTTTTTATAATGAACCTGCTTTGGCCCTGGTCCCTCCTTAGACATTGTGAACCTAAACATAGGCAAAATGCCTAAGTTAAGGGTGACTAGAGTAGGGGTGCATAGATTTTGGGGAGGTGAAAAAGGAAGAAAAAATAAAAAGGGTAAACAAGGTGTGGTGTGAAAAAAAAAATAAAAAGAAAAAGGAAAGTTGAAAAGAAGATACAAAAAGAGAAAAATGAATGAAAATTTGAAGAAATACACCACACCTATACAATTGCATAAAAATAGTGAAAAGAGAGGAAAAGGTTAAAAAAGCAAAAAGGGTGAAAAAGTGAAAAGTGGAGCCACATGTATATAGTGACAAGGATGGTTTAGTCACTAAAAAGATTCCATATCTACCATACCCATGATAAAAGCCTACATCACAAGCCAAATCAAGTCATATAGTGATCCTAGCCTGGCCATCTAACAAGCCGAAGTAGAGAAAATAAGGATAAGCCTATGGTATTCGATGTGCAGTATTTGGAACTTCTTTGTGAGGGTGAGAGTCTTAGTTGTTTTGTCCCATGATTCATATTTTTATATATCTGTGAGTGGGGGACATTATTTGCTGTGAGGGTACAAGGTTTGTGTTTTATTCTTCCAGTTTTCTATGTGAAAAGCATTGGTGATGACTTGACTATACGCTGATAGCTAGATGACATATCTTGATCCGTGTTTATCATGGTTTGTGGTTGCTTAATGTGCATATGCTAATTTGGTTTACAGAAAATAGGGTCAAAAGCTGTTTGAGTTTATGGTGCGAATTTTGATTGACTGTTGGTTGTGGTATCCTAGCTTTATTTTCTAGTTAAGCATCATTTTTAAGTTTTTTGTTTTCTTTACTCGAGGACATGCAAAAGTCTTAAGTTGAGGGTGTTGATGTGCTGTGGGTTTACAGCACTTTCAACAATTAAAACTGAGATAATAGCATGGACTTAGGTATGTTTATATGGATATGAGGTGCTTTAACTTTGTTTTTAGGGAAAATAGGTGTTGGAGCAAGAATGTGAAAAAGATGCATAAAATCAGCCAATTACCAATCTTAGTACGAGTCGTACCTTGAGTGTATGAGTCGTACTGAGACTCATGGAAAAACATAAAAGGATGAAACAAAGTGAAGGCAGAGTACGACTCTCAGTACGAGTCATACCAATATAGGATGAGCCATAACTGGAGTCGTGGAAATCTTCAGAGAAAATTTGCACAAGGAAGTCTCTTGGTATGGGTGGAACCCACAGATTGTAACAAAGATTGTAACATCTACTTACGACACGTACCATGAGCCGTGGGGAGCTTCAGTAATTCTTAAAGACTTGGCAGAACTCTAAATGCAACAAGCAAGTACGGGTCATAGGAGGAGGAAGAAACAGGCGGACCACAACCTCGTAAAAACTTGAGAGGATGTGGTTCTCAGCTATCTTTGCCCGGATGGATAGTATGACTTGTAGGACTATGGTACGAGTCATGCCAGCTGTCAACACTTGGTCAAATCTGCAGCAACCAAGGAATGTAAGAGAAAGAGGGAGGTACGACTCGTACAATCCTATTATGGGTAGTATGCTCGATCATGAGTCAAGCATGCGCTAGATATGGAAATTTCCTTGTTAGCTTAGGGAAAGGTTTCTAATGTGCGAATAAATAACTTTTATGTTTTATTTTAGTAGAACAACATAGAGAGAATGTAGTAGGCGTGTGATTACATTGATAAAAGTTTTATTCTTGAATTGTTATCAAGTTTTAAAGAGGAAATCTTAGGATCAACACTTGATTTTATCAATTGTTCTTGAGTTTGTTCATTGATATTCGAAACGGAGTTTTCTTCCAATTATTGTTGTAAGTATATTATTATGTGTTTGTATGTGAATGCTAATTACAATCTTATAATCAGGAGAGCCTAAAACCTCCACAACTAGGGTTATGGAAACTATGGTGGATTAAAGAAATAGGGTTACACAAAGTGATTCAAAACCGATGCTAAATCTTGTATTGTATTTTCTTCATCTTTAAACATTTCTTAACGGTGGACAACATTAGAACTTTCCCGAATTCTTTACTTGCCGAACCTAGAGAAAGTAGACATTAGGAAAAGAAAATTACAACAAAGCCTTGATTTTATGATCATTGTATGACTTAGGCGTGATTGCGGGAAAGTTATTTGAATATATTGATAACTCTTAAAAATTGCCCGAGACCTAACCGACCATTGGGTATATTCATCAATAAGACGAACCAGTCATTTGGATGCACCCCATCGCCGGATTATACAAGTAAGCATTGGGATTGATCACGTGAGTATATCCGAAGTAGTTTATAGACCCATGGGAACACTTATCCTAGTTATTTACAAATCTTGATAACAACCACAATTACGATCTTGTTTTATTATTATTATTCTTTAAATCCCCCCAATTTGGAGATAACTTACCAACAAGTTTAAATACCAGCATTAGTCTACATCTACCTTATTTCCTGTGGGTTTGACCACAACCTCTTTTTTGGGTTCTTTATTGACAACGTCCTCTTCATCATTTTCCAGAAAGTGTGAGTTTGAGCGTTATCAAGGAAGGCCATCGTAAGCACTGCCAGTGCAGGGCGAATGAGGTGTGATATCATAAGTGTGCCATCGGGTAGGGAAACAATCTCTTAGGAGATCCCAATATAAATATATAACTACGGTGGCGTGTAGTTTTGGCGGGGTCCTCGGAATCCTACTTTGCTCGGTGCAAGATACTCCCCAAAATATGCATATTTCTCATAATCATATTCTCAAAACATAGCTTAAATATGTTTATTAGGAGTATTTACTCCAAACATCTTTGTAAAACTAATCTTATAAGCCTTGGGTAAAAATGAAGTAAAATATACTTGGATTACATGGAGCTTTCCTAGAATCATGAAATCATACATACTTGAAATAAGCTTCAAATTTTGAAATCATGGAATCAAAAGTTTAAGTAGTCATAAAAATTAAGTGTGCATACTTTGATAATTCATCATATTTTGAAATCATAGGCTCATAAGCTTGAAGTGCATAAATTATGTATAATAGGGAAAAATCATCATAAGCTTGAAATCATCAATTCATGAGGATTTTTTAGAGTAAACTCACGACCTAATAACTACATTTCATCAATTGAGACATGGGAGAATTAAACCAAATATGAATATCATCCAAAGATTGCATGGAATTGGATAAAACCCTAAAATTCAATTGGACATGCTTAGAGACTTGAAATCATAGAATTGGAACGAGAATGGGCATGGGAGTGGAAGATTTCCCCCATTCATAACCTTACATACCTAGTCTTGAAGAATTCTCAACTTGATTAAAAATCCAAAGGAATTGAGGAAGATTTTATGAAGAATATAGCTTCTTTTGAGGGATTTGATCTTGGTTGGGGTGTTAGAGGTAGAATGAGGGTTTAGGATGATTAAAACCCTTAAAAATACCTTTGATAAGGCTTAAAAGGACTTAGTTTAGGAGTTAGGAGCTTAGGAATTAGGAAACACCCTTAATGATTCGACTAATAAAAGTCGGTGCAGTCCCAATAAGTGACCTAATGTATTTCGTTAGGTCATTTGACGGTTCATCAATTTCGTTGCCATTGGCCAAAAATTCCAACTTTCTATTTTTTTCTTGATGCCTCCACTTAATGATTCGTCATGACTAGCAATGAATCATTTCACCATTTGTTAAGACTCTCTAAATCCTAATTTTCACCCATACATCACACTTAATGAGTCTCTTAACAGGGTTGTCGGGGGACTTAACGACTCGTCCCTCAATCTGTGAAGTCTCCCGGAAAATCAACATTATTTTCTCTGCACTTAACAGGACACTTGATGAGGCACTCAATGGCTGGATTACGCTGACCTAGTGCGAGTTTCTATTTTCTTCATTTCGAGTCCATGATCGATAGTAGGGACTTTTGTGATGCGCTATGTTCTTCTTATATCATTCCATAATAAATCTCTTTTAGATCATGAGCATCTTAGTTTAACTTTGATGGATAGAAAATCTGGAGCTCTTTGATTCAGCTATGAATTTCTCACATAGATTATCAACCTCTGGGATTTATAATACATTTGATACTTTAAGTACCATCTCCCCTAGCTCAAAGAAATTAGTAGTCTTTTGCTTGTTAATTTCTTTTTTCAACTTGAGCAGGATTAGATCTTTATATTTCTTCTTCTTCACTTCTACTACTTGGGACAGTTCCGCCATATTCTAAAAAATCACATTGCCATCCTTAGAGAGTCGACAAACGGACCCTTAGGCTAGCTAATCGTGAATGTCTACGGCTAAATCTCTCTTGTCTTCCTCAACATGAGCCATACTTCCCATGGATAGTAAGCTAAGAGGATTGGCTACTATATTAGCTTTTGCTGGATTATAGAGGATCTCAACATCATAGTCCTTAAGAAATTCAAGCCATATTCATTGTCTGAGGTTAACCCTTTCTATTTAAAAATTTACTAAAGACTTTTGTGGTTTGTGAAGATATCCATGAGAACTCCATACACATAGTGACACCACATCTTAAGCACAAATACTACAACAGCCAATTCCAAATCATGTGTGGGTAGTTCTTCTCATGAATCTTTTCTGCTTCTAGAAGCATAAGCTACAACCTTTCCATGTTGCATAAAAACACAATCAAGACCAGTATAGAAGAATCATAATAAACCATGAATCCGCCGATTCCCTCACTATAAAGTTATTATAACTAGAGCGGTAGTAATTTGGCTTTTAATTCTTGGAAAACTCTTTTTGCATGCATCTAGCCATTGGAACTTTGTCTTTTTCGAAATCAATTTAGTCAATGGGGAAGATATGGATGAGAACCCCTTTACAAACCGCTTATAACATCCTGCTAAACCTAAAAGCTCCTAATCTCTATAGGATTTATGGGTAGAGGCTAATTCTTTACCGCTTCAATCTTCTGGGAATCAACTCCGAAATTCACACTTGAAAAATTTTCATATATCTCAAGATCTCAAAGAAGTCTGATACTAACTTGAGGTGGTCTGCATATTTATCCTAGTTTCCTGAGTACTCTAATATGTCATCAGTAAAGACAATCACCAACATGTCAAGATAAGATTTAAACACTCTGTTCATTTTCCATAAGAAGAAAGCGCAGGGGTTCGTCAATCAAAAAGACATAACAAGGAACTCAAAATGTCCATATCAAGTCCTTGAAGCTATTTTTAAAGGAACATCTTGTCTACCTTCAATTGTTTGATAACCTGGTTGGTCAATCATAGAAAAACACTTGGCACCCTATAGTTGGTCAAACAAATCAATTTATCCTTAGAAGAATGTATTTCTTCTTTATAGTAACCTTGTCCAATTATCGTTAGTCAATGTAAGTGCTCCCTATGGTGAGACACTAGGTTGATGAACCCCTTGTCAAGTAGGTCCTTCAATTCTTTCAATTCTACTGGTGCCATTCTTTACGGAGGAATAGATATTTCTTTTGTATAGGAAAGAACATCAATCCCAAAATCAATCTCCCTATCTAGAGGAACTCCTAGAAATTTATCTAGAAACACCTCTTGATATTTATTAACTATAGGTACGGACTGAAGAGACTATGCTTCAACATCGGTGTCCATCACATGAACCAGATGATACAAGAATCCCTTGGAAATTAGCTTTTTAGCTCTAAGATGAAAATGACCCTACCTTTGGCATAACATGATTATCCTTCCAATCCTAAGATTGGCTCATTAGAAAGCGGAACATAACCACTTTGGTCCTATAACTAAATGTAGCATAACATGATGACAACAATCTATATACCCATAATGACGTCAAAATTTAACATCTCTAATTCAATAAGATCGATCATTGGGGCTCTATGACACAACATGTTGTACAACCCTACGGGCTCATTTGGCAACGATTGACTCGTCGACTTGAGTGGACTCTGAAGAATAGTTCACGTAATCATTTAGGTTCTAGATCAAACTTCTTAGCAACATAAGGGGTCACATAAGACAATGTGTATCCAGGATCCATTAGTACATAAACATTACAAATAAAAACTTTTCATAAATCGGTTGCAACATTTGGGGATGCCTCTGAATCCCTCGACCCGATAAAGCATATAGGCAATTTTTTCCTCTACCTCTATTATTACCTCATCCTGTTGAGGCTGGAGAATCACGTGGAGGAGATTTCTAAGTGGTTTCTACATCTAGGATGAAACGACATTGCCACTTTGTCCCATCATTGACGGAACCAATATCTATGAATATGGCCTCTAAGACCATACCTATAAAATTAATCCATATTGATGCAACACTCCCCTGAGTTCCTCTTACCATATATGTTATAGGGAAGTTGTTGTGAGACTCTGGCCAACACTACCCTATGATTGAGCCTAGTTCTCTAAAACACAGCTTTAGCCCTTTGACCTCGCCTATCATCACTGTATACGGAAGGTGTTCTGCACTTGTGGTAGATGGTGCCACAGCCCATAATGATCTCCCAGCTAAGAAGTTCCTACTGGTATTATGATCATTATAGACAGCTGACCTGGACCTCTTGTACTGATTTCTTTCTCTTTCTGCTCTAATCCTTTTCTTCAAGTCCTCCATCTGTTGAGCATAAGCCATTAACACAAAATTTATCCATCTCCTTATTTAGCAAAGGGTAGGTACAATTACCTGACTAAGTGCGTTTCCAAACCATATATATAATGGTGAATCCTTTCCTGCATAGTAGAAACCATGTCTGGAGCATATTGTGATAGTTGTGTTAACTTAAGACTATACTCTCTCACACTCATAGAGCCTTGTCTGAGAGATGTAAAATCCTCTGCTCTGGTTTCCCTCAAACTCCTCTGTAGGTAGGGAGAAGTGATCAATGAATGCATCCATGCAATCATCCAACACAGTAGGGATTGAATATTTACTTTGGGATAACTCCTAATGTTCTTACCAAGTGATAGCTACATTCTTTAACTGACATGAGGCAAATTCCATTGCCTCTGTCTCACTAGCATGCATGACTCCCAAAAATCTACGCACCTCATTAATAAAATTCTGGGGATCCTTCCTAGCTTGGACCTCGTCAAAACTGGTGGATTCATCCTAAGAATGTCTCTGAATCCACTTGATGTAGCTAAGCCCTAATGAGATCCCATACTCTGCGATGGTGTACCTTTATGTTGAGTCTGTCTGTACAACTAATCGGGTAAGCTTGTCTGAATAGCTCCCATCATGTCCTTTCATTGTATTATGGGGTGTAACATATGTTGATGGGTTTCCCCATAGGACCTTATATTAGTGGTGGAGAAGTGCCAGTGGTATAGTTTTCTAGACGACCTCGAGACCTCACTTAAACTCCACGAGGTTCATTGGAGTTTGCCTCGTTGGTGGCATTAGCCCTTTGAAGCGAGGTTTTCTTCCTCATATGGGCATTTTCTGCAAGAAATGCAACAATGCTTAACGTTGAATATTCATAGAGTTCAACTCTATAGGATGATCTATAGTAGGAAGGAAGAGTAACACTCTTATATGTTCGATAGCTTCTAAATTATAAATGTGCGCGCTTCATAATTGTAATACCCCCAAAGCCTAAGATGGGCGAGGTTGAAACGAGAGAAAATAGGATTTTTGCACTAGGTCATAGGGCCGAGTCATCCGACCTGTTGGGTGCGCCACAATTCTTTATGTGACTCATGGGGAGAAGGTTGGACTTGGTGAGTTTTGATATTTGGTGACCGGTAGGAACATGAGTCTTGGTCACCTTGAGTCTTCCATTGGAATTAGGTAGTCAGAGATTGGTTTGAGAAAGGATAAATGTTGGCGGTGCACCTGCTGACCGATCACTACGAGTCATCAAGTGCACCAGGTCGTGGTGTCCCTCGTGGTATTTAATGAAGATGGAATTCGAGTGCGAGGTGTGAGGACCGACACGGAGTCATGTTCGAGGATGATGGGTCGTTAGACCCTTGTGGGGATTGAAGGTGTGTTTTCACACCAAATTTATTAAGGACTTTTCCATAATTTAAGTTCCTAAGGCCTAAATTACGTCGTTTTAAGCTCAAAATCTAGTGTTTTAAGATGGGTAAGTTCATTCTAGGATTATTCACTTCCATTCATGCAAGTTTATAAGAAGTTCCTAGGTGATCCAAGCCTAAATTCCTCAAGTTCTTCCCCAAATTCGATTGGGCAATTAGGGAAGTTGTGAAATCAGATTCCTTAGGTATGTAAAGCTATGAATTGGTGAATTGTCCACACCCATGCCCAATGCCCTCTCAATTCATAAAATTCTAGTTGATGAATCTATGGGGGTTATACCCAACATGTGAATTTCCTATGTTTCAATCTTTGGTATGATCTAAGCATGTTTCTAATGTTAAATTACGATTAATGGGCATATTTTACAATGTTTTCAATTATAAATCATGTTTTCAAGTTTTATAAATTATGATGCTCATCCATGAAAGTTCATGAAAGTTGAGATCTATGAAATATGTTTTCAAGCATGATGAGATGTTTATGATAGAATATTGAAAGTTGAGATCTATGGAATATGTGTTCAAGCATGATGAGATGATTATGAAGAAAGTATGATTTTGAATTACCCATGCCTATGTTAATGTTTTCAAATGATCAAGTCTATTTCAAGCATGTTTAAGTATTGGGCAAGTCCATATGATCAAGGATGTTACGTGATTTATCTAAACTTCATGTATTAGCTTTCATATGATTTTCGGAGTCTAGACTCCCACTATTTCAGCTTGTGGTATTGTTTGAGCCAAGGATCCTCATGTTATGATTTTAGATTTATATATGTATGTTATGATTGATTAAATCACTAGACGATGGTTTCAAATTACGAGTCCTCTTTTTAGTTGTATCCACGTACTTTAAGTTTCAGACTTTAGTGAGTTAGACGGGGTCTTGTCCATCAACTTGTCCAGAGTAGAGGATTTTCAGACATAGGAATGTAATCACTTCTGTCATGAATATGTATTCCGATGTTATGAGATTATTAGACTTCCTTTATATTAATTATGTTGATCATACGTATTGTACTTGGGTTCGATGATATGTTCATGTCATAGGTCGATTTGGAGCCTCTTGGGGTTCTTTGTCCCGAGTCTCAATACAGGCCTATGTTTGAGTGTAACAAACTTGGTATCGAGCATTAGATTTTGAAGTGTCCTAGGGTATTAAGAAAGCCACGTTAAGTAGAATCTTTTTCATAGATGTGAAGCGTGCAACCTTATGACGAAGAGGCTACGAGACGCTTAGGAAATGTTTCCTTCTTCAATGGTCTAGGTGTGAGGAAATATCTCTCTATCCTTCTAACTCGTGCTATACGCGTTTTCAAAATCATGCCTCCTCGCCGATTTAATGATAGAAAAAGTGGGAATGGAGATATCCATGAGAATGGAAATGGAGATGGGCACCAGTAGGCTCCACTTTCCCATGAGGAGCATGCACCGAGCCGGTTTCGCGAGGTTGAGTTCGGGGCAGCCATATAGATGTTAGCTCAGGCCTTATTGCCTAAGATCAATCAGCAAGCTGTGGCATATGTCCTCGAACGGGAATGTGGCAGAGAAAGAGTCGGAGATTTTACGAGGATGAACCCTCACAGTTTCTTGGATCAAAGGTGGACGGATCACATGAGTTCATTGATGAGGTCAGGAAGATCCGCAGATCATGGGGGTGACCATAGAGTGCGCCAATCTATCCTCGTATCAGTTGAAAGGGTTGCCGCACATTTCGGTTCAAGCAATGGAAGGATAGTAGAAGGAGTTAAGACGGAGGCCTATTGGTTGCGATGAGTTTGTATCATTTCTAGATCAGTTCTTCCCTCATGAGTTGAGGGAGATCAAAGCAGACGAGTTTGTGAACCTAAAGCAAGGGAAGATTATAGTTCTGAGTATTCCTTGGGTTCTCATACGTCCCAGAAGTATGTACTTGAGATGGTGGTGGATCAAAGATCCCGAGTGAGCCGGTTCGTTAATTGGGTAGCAGAGTACCTAGTCAAGGATTTTCGGAATGTGATGCTTCATCAGGACATTGACTTTGCTCAAATAGTCCTGTAAGCCCAGTAAATGGAGGCAATGCGGATGAGGCGAGTGGGAGAGAGAGGCCAAGAGCATGGATAGATAGATTCGAATTCTCCCAGCGCGGAGACCTAGTGGGCACCATCGTGTAGTCGCACCAGAGATCTTCAGCCCAGGTCTTTCAGCTATAGTGTCATCAGATCGGGAATTGTCCGGAGAGGGGCGAAATCGGGCTCGAGGCGAGTAACGGGCAGGGCGACCCTCTATAGTGTAGCGGTGTGGTGGAGACACGTAAGGTCAGTGCTTAGGAGGTTCAGGTGCTTGTTTCGGATGCAGGAGCTTGAACATACGTAGAGATTGCCCAACAGCCGAGACGGGGTCGTGATAGGGTCGAGGCCCAACCTCCGATTCGGCGGCTCACTAGTACGCCCAGCCAGTAGGGAATCTACTAGTGCAGTGGTGGTCAGCGTCAAAACGGAATTCATGCTAGCATCTCGTTAGAAGCAGTAGGTCTCCCATGACATAGTCACTAGTATGTTAAGAGTATTCCACCTTATGTATATGCATTGTTACATTCAGGGGCTACTTTGTCTCTCATGACGCCCTATTTTACAGTAGTTGGAATCGGTCGAAATCTTATCAAATGCTTCTCAATCTCTACTCCAGTTAATGATTCAGTTATAGCTTGATAGGTATATAGAAATTTCCTTGTCATAGTTTTCTAGAAGTCAGCTCGAAACAAATTTAGTAGGGTTATCCATGTCGATTTTGGCATCTCTCTCGGCAAAATGCGTGTCAATCCGCAAAATGCCGGCCAATCGCCGGTTCCAAATTAGGGGCCTGCAGGTAATAATTCTTATTGGCGCACACATCGCGGCACTTGCCGGTTCTCATCGGGGAGTGCCGGTACGCCCGATATATGTTTGTTTTATTCTTAGAATGTTGACCTTATAATCCGAACTTTCCCTTTTTTCCACTATCTCTTATACTCCCAACAAACCAATTTTCCACCTAACCTCCATTAATATCCACCTCCCTCTTGCCCAATCACCTTCCCCTTTCTTCACATTTAAATATTTCACCCTATTTTCATTCTTACCCCACCTATATTCCCACAAATTCAGGGATACCATCGGTGAGCAAGTGCAAGGCCCTCTCCACTCATTATAACATCTTATTTTGGTTTGTCTTTACTAGCTTATGCTCAAATTAAGATTAATCCATAATGATGCGTGATTAGAGCCAGTCTTGCTTAATGTTTTGTTTTTACTTGATTGCCTCATGTTTTATTTTGTGATGTGTGGTTTGTTATTTTTTATAATTTGGGGGTGAACTGCATTAACCTAGGCTATGTCACCTTCTGGCATGCCCAATGATAGATAGAATAACAACTTTCTTAAGGGCAATTTGTCGTTATTAATTCGGATGAAATATGTAAGTGTAATGACATGGATAAGCACTTTGATTCAACCGATTGGGATACAACCCATCGGTGAACCGCCGGTCATGTTCGGTGAATCGGCGGTGAAGTAGTAGGTCGAGATCAAATTTGTTTGGTTTCTATCACGAACCCGCGTTTCGGCCATTTCGTGATTCCGAGCTGATGATTCGCCAGTGGGGGCACCTATGATTGAGGCTTCTACCCAGTTTACTGGTTACTGCCGGCGAACTCATCGGTGCGCGTAGTGGAAATCTTAAGCCTTTCGCCGTTGTTTCGCCGGTATCACCTGGGTCACCTTGCAAACCTTTTGATATTGTTTTGTTCTCAAATATTCTGAGTGTTTTCCCAATTTTGTGAATAATACTAACCTTAGTCTGCAGCATAATTTCCACATCCCGGATGAATATGAGAAAAGGATAAGAACCAATGAGCAACATCGATGCACGAAACTTACCTTGATGAAACCCAGCATTATAGCACATATTAGCATTGGGATGGCTGGAATGGAAAAGTATTACATGTCCTTCAAGTAAAAGCGGTCCATCCATGCAGAAACCCAATTTGAGTAGATTCCTTCAGCAGTTTCGCAATATCTACTATCAGATTTCATACAAGATTGGGGTCCATTCACCATACCCGTCGATCCTTATTTTCCTTAGTTGGTGTGGGAGATCTATGCATCATAAAAGGCGCGATAAAGCATCCTAAAACACAAAGGATAAATAGGTACAATGTCATGCCTACCGTCTATATGGATGCATGGTCAAGAGGTTCTTCATAACTCAAAAAGCAATCAATTCCCTCTATTGGGCTAAGCCAATCAAACCAAATTACGGTGTTAAAACAGAAGGTGAAAGATAAGCGAACCAATTCCATTGGGTAGCTAATATAATTGTGATAGACCAACCACATTGGGCCATCTCCAAGGGTCTAATTCATCATGTGATCTAATATTTGAAGCGAGTATGTGGCTAGATTTGGTATGTGCTAGGCTAATTCCTTCCACGAGAATACAATAGAAGTCCCAATTGAAGTTGCAATTTTCTGCTTTGCATTATGGATCATATACATCAATGTGGATAAATCATTGCAAATAAATTTCAAAAGAAAGGGCAAATATGAAACATCATTACCATATCCTAGCCTTGTGAGTATGTTGTGTGTGTAGGCTTCATGCCCTTTGTTCCGGCCATTGGATTAAACTATTGAGGTTGACCAGTGTGATTACATTGGACACCAAAACTAATAAAGATGACCCATCCTTAAAGCGGGCCAAATGTACAGAGAACAACACTCAACCACCACGCTATGCTCTCACCACAACTGAAAGGCCAGTTCCAAGCAACTGAAGTTCCTGCCTCCCCATGCCAGCCGGCTTGTTCAAAATAGCAAAAATGGCCCAAGCTCATGAAAATTGAGATTATGCAAAAATTGTAAAATATCCTTTCCATGATCTAAAAAGCTATTAAGAAAGCCATGCAACCTGTTAGAGATGGTGAGAGGTCTCTGTGCTATAGTTGAGGTCTTAGAAAAGTGATATGATTGCTTTGAGGAAGGATGTAGCTACACTCGTGGACCTCCACATTCTAGCAACCCGATCCCTCTGATCTAGATACGGTGACATAACAGCCCAGAGGCACCAAAAGCCCACTGGATGATTGTGGGTGGGGTATGCCAGTTTGTCAGAAATGGTGTCTGATGGAGAAATATATCATAGCCGACCATCACCACCTCAATGCTCCCTTTGTGGGGAGAAGTAGAGACATCTCAAAAACCTAGTGGGATAGATACAACTTCATATGTGAGCTTGAACCTTGTCGGATAAATAGGTGGTTCTCCAAACTGAAACCATGAGAACTCCCACTGGATCCATTGATATCGACTGCCTCAGGCTATCTTCTTGGCATTTTTATGTGAGCCATACTCTTGGGTCCCTAGTCCCAATCACTAATTCTTTCGAGGAAGTCCCGCTTCAACTTGTTGTCTTTTCTTTTTTTCATTGGGCAATGTATTGTTTGAAGTGGGGGAGGTTTCGGGGGGAGGTTAAACCTTGATGTAACACAATGAGATGACTGATTTTTGAATATTAGTGTTGAAAATGGGTCCTTGCTTTGAATTGTCAAATGTTTGTTTGTGACCCAAACTCTTTTGTTTTTCTATGTAAATAGTAGAATACTAATCAAACTCCAAGGGTTTTCTTCATACCATGGTTCTTCTCAAGGAGCATCTTTTTTTTCTTTCTTTGTCGTCTAACCGGGTTGGCACTTCCCGATGATAGATTGTGAGGTGACTCTCTTAAGGGAAAATGTCATGTCTTGTTTGAGTCTTCTGTGGAAGTTTGTTTTAGAGGTACCACCAACAAAATTTTGAAATGTGGCATGAAAATGAGAAATGAAAATAAAAATAGAATTTGAAATGAGAATGTATCACTTTCTTTGTCATACATTGTAGATTCCTTATTTGTCTTATGAATTCGCACACTCTAATGTCTTGAATCAAATCTTGTGATGATAATTACTTTTGTGAAATCTTTGGGTCTGATGCCTTGTGTGGTAAGGATCTTTGTAAATCTCATCATGTAACTTCTTGTCTAGACTTTGACCTAAGTATAACTCAAGGCGAAATACTAGATGTAGTTTCACTTAGAACAAAATTCTAGGCTTTCATTTGACTAGTCACTCTACTCAAAATGGCCTCCGAAAATTTCTTCTATTGCTAGCCAATGTTGAGTATTTTTACTTGTATATTTTGGAAACCGCATTACAGACAATGTCCTTTGATTCCCTCTTCTTGGCATACATCCTCCCTAATTGCTAGTGGTGGCCAATAAAAAAAAAATGGGGGCTATAGACTTAAAGGACCGAGGGGAGAGATAAAGGAAATACGTGAGTAGAGGCAAAGAGCCTAAGTTTGGGGGTTTTCAAGAAAGGGGGATATATAAGAAACATAAATCTGAGGTAGCCCCAAATTGTGACAAAAAGAATGAAATGATGAGTTAAGAAACCTTAAGATACCAAAGAGAAAAAGAAGTGGAATGGTGTTACCTCTTGATTGGGCAAGGCTTAATAAGTAGCCAAAGGAGCTACAAGGAAGATCTTTGAATAATAATAAAAAGAGATAAATGGTTGCAAGCGGAGGAATAAGGGTGGAGCAATATAAAAAAAGTTAGATGGGAAGGGTTCTTGGTGTTCACATAAAGGCATTAGGGAGGGATCAGTCACTAGATCCAAATAGTGTCTTACAATTACCCCTAGCCTTCATCATGACTCGCAAGTCCTAATTGATTTTGAGTGTAGCTACTCTACATTAGTGGCAGTGCAGAAGGTCAAGCCTATGGGAAGTGAGTGTGACCATCTGTTTCTAAATCTAATTAGTATTGCATTAATTCATGATAGAAAAGGGATTCTCTCCTTGGAGAGTGGCATCATTCCTTTTGAAGACACACTGCATTAAGGTAAAAGGTGTGATTGAGGCATGAGTAGTGCGAGCTCTAAGGCAAGAATTGAATGTGCAAATATTATGAATTGAGATGTTGTATGTATTTCTTTGGATAAACCATGCCCTTGTTTTATAAAATAAAAGCATTTGTGGATCATGTCCTTGAATTATGGTGGCCTCTTGAAATGTTTCCATGTTTTTTCCTTTGATTTCTTTGGGGAATTTCTTTCTGGTGGGTTGGTGAGCATTTTTTTTGAATTTTCACGGAGTAAGTGCTTATTGATGTCTAAACTCTTGTGGAATAGCATGTTTCTTAACTGATAAGAATTGCATTACTTGAGGACAAGCAATAGCTCATGTTAGGGGTTTAATGAGATGGTAATTTGCCAACTCATTAGGCTCTTAGTATGAGCTTTGCTTAGTTTTCAAGTCATTTAGATGAATTTTTATTTTTTTCCTTTTTATGTACAGGTATTTGAGTTGAAAGAATGCAACAAGTGGGTAAAAGAATAATCGGAGGTGAAAATCGGCAGCTACACCGGAGGACTTGGCGAAATGTCGGTCAACGCAGATGACCACTAACTTTAGGATAAGCTCCATGCAACCGTCGGCCACTGACATAAATTGGCGAATCATCAGTTAAATCTCCTACATGTTCTTTCACTTTTTTTATTTGAGGAGCAAATGAATCGGTGGATTGCGAATGAAGGCCGGAAGTGAACCGCCGAATTGTCACGGAGAATCACCGGAAGTGTAGTAATGATGGGCCCGGTGGTCGTGGAATTCAACCGGTGAACTGTGGCTCCCCGCAAGTGACAAAATGCCTGAACAGGGGCAATTACATCCACCACTAAAAAAAGAGGAGATTGGTTGCCCTATTTTTATATATAGTCTAGAAGAAAGTGCATGCGAACTTTTTTACTTTTTTAGCTTTTTGGGCATTCCTTTTTTTCCTTGGAAGGAGAAGAACTCCATTGGAGTAGATTGTTGAATATTGCTTTTCTTATTTTCATCTTCTTCATTAGCAAGGTATAACCATTGTTGCAGATATATTTTGAGTTTGATTTTGCTTGATCTTACTAATGAAATCATTTAGTTTATTGATGACTATACTCTTTAGTTTCTTAATCAAGAGTAGCTAAATCATCAAATAGAGATGTGTGATGATGGGTGATTAATTAGGTTGGGTATTGCTAGATTCGTCTTAATATTTCTTAATTAGTGTAAATCTATTGAGTTCGCTCCAATTTATAATTGATGATCCATAGTTGCAAATGTGGGTTTACTTTTCTTCTTTGTTTAGCTTGAAAAGAAGAAGAATTCCAAGTATGGGGAGAGAATTTGTTGGTAGAAATGGATGTGATTGTGTAGAGTTGGGCTAGAAATGAGCAAAACCATGTTCAAAATCCTAATTAGTAGTTGATGGCTATAAATAGCTCAGCTATAACCCAAACTTCATTGGGCTAATTGAATTACGGTCTCGAAGTTCGAAAAGACTATAGAAAAAGGCATCCATGAAGTTGAAAACATAGAGAGTCATTTTGTCCAAAGTTATTTACACTTATTCGCAATGATTTGATGAGCTAGCATATCCTTATTTGATTATTTTCCATCTACACCACACCCTCTAGTCTTCACTCATTATTTTCTATCAATTTTGGTTATTTTGTTAATGGCGAAATCCACAATATTGTTAAATTCATTGTCCCCCAAAAGAAACATTTACTGTTTTATTTTCATAATTGGTGCGAGTTAATTCAAATTTCCTAAAAACAACGCTTGCACCAAATGATTCACTAATCTCTATGGGATTCGTTCCCGACATCCATCGGGAATATTTGTTTTGATAAAACAATTGCTTAAACTTTCTCTAAACGAGGAGTGTATTTGACATTATCAATAAACCTGTGGCTTATGGAGTACGATCTCACAATCGTCATTTCGCCATCTCATACACCTGCGGTATGGAACATACATATCATAGTACTAGCAAGTATCCATAACAGCCCATACCAAGCATATAGGAGTCGCACAAACCAACAGAAACAATCCATCTTCCTACGTTGGCATATGTTGTTTTAGGCATGAAGCCTTCTCAGTTATTAATACTACTCCTTTTTCATTATGTAATATGATTTACATGAAATCATAATCAAGCAACCAAGCTTGTCATCATTAGTCATTTTCGTATCATAATCATTGTTCTTCCTTGTCGTAAGGCCTTTAAATTTATAATTTATTATGTCATATCATTATGCATATAAATCATTGAAACTTTTCTTTTGAGAAAAATCATAAATCATATTGAGTTTGACTTTCGTTTCAGCAAAAAGATTCATAGGAATTATGGAAAAACAAAGATAATCTGTACATATTTAGGAACTCGATGAGTTTTGAAAATCATTTATCATGGACATACGTTCTTGACCTCAACCCTAACAATGTATGAAGAAGGGTTTTATGTGGAAATTTCATGAAGCATGGTATGGAGAGTGAAACAAAGTGCTCTCGCACAAGAGATATCATACATACCTTATCCTTGGTCTCAAAGCTATCACAATGAAGAAAAAATCCTTTTATAATATAAATCTACAACAATTATGTGGATAGGAACTACAATCAATATCTTAACAACGAAATTCAAGTCGCAGAGGCATTACATCGAATATCTGGAAGGCATAGGAAGTTCGAGCCTATTATGGATGGGAAGTACTAACACCACCCCTTGCTACAGCCCCTTAACAACATGCATAACTATTACAAGTCCATCCAAAACAACCATATCCATCCTCAACCCCAAAATAGTCCCCAAACCTAAACCTAGGTGATGACATGAACTCATGGCTTCCTAGAACTAACAAAGCGAGTCTGGTCTTAATCATTTAAGGCATAGACAATTATAATTATGTAAGGTTTTAGGAGAGTTACTTACTTTGGAGGAAGGAGGAGTTCTCAAGATTTCAAGTGTTGAAACTTTAAAAGTTGTTCTTGATCTTGATAGAAGTAGAAAGATAATGTTGATGTTAGAATCATCAAGAAATTCATGATTTTATATTGTAATATGATTGAGCATACTTACCTAGACTTGGGGTTGTTGAAGAGAGCTCTTGGAACATATAGGGTTGATCTGGAGGCGGAAAAGTAACAAAAGTTTAAGGGCTTTTTAAAACTCAAAAAATCCCTAGTGACGGCCTAAATGAAGTAGTCGGTTGGTTGACGGACCTCGCTTGCCCATCAATTTTGGGTGCAATTTTGCAATTTCAGGCTCCAAATGAAGGCTCAAATTATGAGCCATCAGTTGGTCGATGGACCATCATTCACTCCTGTTGAACCTGATAGTGCTCCACTAAACTGCTCATAAATTTTTACTCGGAACTCTAATTGACATAAGGGTAAAGGAGTTGGAAAGAAGACTCAAGGTATTTAATCTAAGGTTAAATCACCCAAAAATACTTGTAAATTGTAATTTATGGTCATTTAAAAGTTGACCGGTGTAAGAACATATATGAAAACTCAGTTGGTATGTAGGCTCTCAACTCAACTTTGTACTAGAGGTTCATTATGACCTTAATTCATATCTAATACACATACCACACTTATGAATTGATATTAACTCATATTTTCAACTAAATTCAATGGGTTTGGGTCTATCTACATATCAAGTTCTGTTTCAAATAATGGACTAACTGACGAATCGTTCTTTCAAGCATGTGTAGTGATTCCTTGGGACACTTTACTTCCATAATTCCCACTTTTTATCACTTCTTTTCTTTTAAAATGGACTTAATTCACCATGATCACCCTTCCAAACACTTAAAGATCATGGTCTATAGTGGGAAACTTCCTCTAAGAGAACGGGATATTACAAAGCTGTTGTTGCTATTGCTATATTGCCCGAGGTTCTAGAGTATTAGGTTATTGCTACTCCTTATTCAATTTAGCTTTTCTTTGGCATTATTTTACTTAAAGCTTTGAGTTTTACATACTCGCACATATCTTTTTACTAACATCCCATCGCTTACAGACCCCTATAATCGTGTTGCAGGTGTAGATAGGGGCTCGGATCGATAATTTTAGTAGGAGCCCAAATTCATCCTAGAGTTTGTATGCTTCTTTCTTCCAGGAGCCATGTGTCTAGATTTGAATTTGTATTGAGTTTTACGCATGGTATCGTAGGTCAGACCCTGTCCTGTGCATTTTAGTTTCTTACTCTTTAGAGGCTTTTGTGTACTTTCTTGTGCTATTGTAAGTTTCAGTTCGCTGCGTGGTCTTGCGGCCTTTCGAGTTCATTTACAGTTATTATTATTATCTTGTCGGCATTCTATCATTGGTTATGTATGTTGAGACCTAGTTGATCAATTCCTATGCTATAGTTTACTGTGATAGGTGGCCCAATTGGCCTAAGGAACATGCAGGCGATATATTCGACTTCTCGATCACTTTGGAGTCAAGTACCAGTCACGCCTTACCCCAGTTTTAGCATGTGATAAACTTAGTATTAGAGCATAGTTGAGTCCCAAGGAATCCACTAAGCCATGTCTAATAGAGTGTTGCTTATGGGTATGTTGAAATTCATACTTATAATTAGGAGGCTATAGGGCATTTTTGAGTTGTTTAACTTTATTCACTACTAGATCGTTCTTTAGAGTGACGTTGTAAGTGTTATCTGAAGTCTAAATCATGCTTATGTTTTAGAGTATGCTTGTGATGAGGAAAATGGCTACGAGATTGATCGGCTCAGGTTGATGAGGGTACTAACTTCCCTCATGTCGTTTAGGGGGATAGATCAGTGGAACAAAATAAGTCTCCAGCTTCCTGAGTGATAGCCTCAGCTCCAGCAGGACCTATAGCAGAGAGATGCCTTACACCCCAGGGTTTAGTACAAAGTTTGAAGGGGATAAAGTGGTGGACCCTTTGGAACTTGTTGCACCTCCTGCAACACCAGAGAGGTAGGGTAATTGTCACTCCTCAAGAGTGGAATAGGGCGCGACTGGCTCTTGACTCTGAAATGATTGAGAAAACCGGCCATATAACATCTGAACTATAACCCTTAGGCCAACGGGGCCACTGTCTGTCGATCATAATATAGAATTGGACTGACTAGGTGTCAACAAACATAACAAGAATAATATGATGATAAAGCTACAATAGAAACTAAACTAAACTGTGGAAGGCCAGCTGGGCACCCAAACTAAAACTGAAACTGAACCACTGTACAACTAGTCCAAAAAAACCTTTGAAAAGTAAAAATACTAAATGCACGGGATAAAGCATGACCTACCCATATGTACTTCAAAACTCAAAATAACCAAAAACATAAGGATCTAAAAGGAGCGTACTATCTCTTCGCTGGATCTAGGCTCTTGTCGTATCAGTTGATCTGAGCTCCTATATGTACCAGCAACACACGATGCAATTTCAGGAGAAAGGATGTGATATAAAGAAATGCATTGGTATGTAAGACTAAAAGCTTTAAATAAAGCAATGCGAAAGATAACTAAACCAGAGAAGGGAATAGCAACTACTTGATACTTTCACGGAACCTGCCAACATAAATAATAGAAAACAATAGGTAGAACATAACTCAAAAGGTAGGGTAGAGAGAATGCTTTATAACTCTGCAATTGACTACCCTATTTGCAGACTCAGTGCATAAGTATAACATGACTGACTCATATGCTAACACTGTTGATACTTGGACCGAAGTTTATAAGAACCGACTCGGTGGCTACGATACTTGGACCCGGGACTTTAGGAGTTTCACACGATACTTGGACTAGGATTTTTATATACCATCCTTAAGACAATCATCCATCTAATACTCAAACCAGATAGGGCGTGTGGCACCGTACAATCAACCATTTAATACTCGAACCAAGAGAATATGGTAAACAACATGCAAATTATGCATGTGAGAAACTGAACAATGTGATAAATATCTAACTCGGATACTAGGTCTAACATGGAGGACCAAATTTGAATAATGAAAAGTAACTGACTTAGATAATGGGTCAATCGGAGGACCAACTGCATATAAGCTCTATCAACTAATAGAAAGGGTACATAACTCAAAACTGACTTGAGAAATCCTAGCATGAACCGAGACTGGAACATGACACCTAGCTCTACTTGGTTCTGGAGCTTAACTTTGGATACTAGGAGCTCCAGCTTCGGACTAGTTGGACTCCACATGAATACTTAGATTCAATTTATACAGCTTAGACTCAACTTGAACTCAGCGGAGTACTTAGGCTCAGTGAATACTTAGCCTCAGCGTTCGCTACATTAGCACTTGATAACTCGACAACTTGCCAATAGCAGGAGTAGAAGTTATGGAATTTCTTTTTAGAGTTAAGAACTTTAAAATATATATACATAAAGGTAGGTGACCATATCAAGGAATCACTGCATTGGTACCATCATTTACCCTTACTAGCTTGACATTCACTCTCAGCGTACGTGAGATTTATGTCGCCATCTTAGCGCCTGTATTTCTAATTTCATAAGGTGACCAGAACCTCATACATGATCATAGCATAACATATATAACATAATTTAAGGACCATCTAACAACACCCCGCGTTAAAGGATCTCCCAACTCGTGTGGCTATGACAAAAAATCAACACAACGTTACACTTTGGTACCTCTTTAGGCTAGATATAATCTCATGACTTAGCTTCAATCAAACATGGAGCTTAAAGCTTAAATATATCTTGACATACTATCTCAACACATGACAAGTTTTACGGCTCATTCAAATTACAACGCACAAATTGTGCTTGAAAGAACGATGGACGGGGCGCCTGCATACCTTTTTCTGTGAACATTCCTTATTTCCTACTTCAATGACCAACCATTAACCTTCTTAGTCTCTTAAATTTATAGGAAGTAGAAAGACTAATCTACTTCAACTGTAATCCTTCCCCTCAAAGTGAAGTATATTTATAGCCAAAGAAATTACCTAAAATCCTAGAAAAATCGAGCAAACAACAAAAACGATCAAACGACAGCTCACTTTAGCTGCCAAATTTCAGCTTTTTGGTTTGCAAGTTGAGGGCTTAAAAGGGTAAAATTCTTTAACCTTAAGCCTTTTAATCCCTATTCAAGTGTGACATATAGGCAGTACAAACCAAATTTATAATGCAGCAAATCTCCTTCCAGCTTCAAAATGAGCTCCAAAAAGTCACCAAAATGGCAACCCACAAAGTTTCACTACCTAGCTTTGGTTAGGATTTCATACAAGTTTAGTATCTAGAATCACTAACCCTTTTACTTGAAGTAGTTCTTGGCTAAAAGGAGGTGTTCTACTTTAATTTTTTTGCTAGAAAACATAGCACCTTGTCACAAAATGCAGCAAGTCAACCTACAAACACACCACTTTCACCTTGCAAAAGAACTCTTAACTTGTCTTGTAATTTGATGAATTTAACTTGATCTTTCCCCTTCATGTTTCCTTGGTTATCTACTGCAAATTGAGAGAGTATAACAATGGAAAAAAAGATCTCAATTCTAGAATAGACGAAAGTGATTTTATAATACAAGCCACAAAATATAAAAGGGGTTTTGTGGTGACCCTTTTTGGTGTTATTTTTATCACGCCAAATAGTTCTACTGTAAAATGGCTATAATTTTTATTCTAAATTCCGTTTGATGAAGTTTTATTTTGAAAATTAGACTCAAATACCTTTAATTTGATAGGTCATAGGGCTCCTAACTTGTTATAGATTAGGAGATATAGTCATTTAAGTTTATTCTTACTTATGAACTTCACATACTCTTCCTTTTTCCCTTCACTTGCCTGTTTTTCTCCTCATCTATGACCAATATACAACCTGTACTTCCCTTAATATAACATATAAATATCAAATAAATCACCCAAAACTTTTTGGGGTGTAACATCCTCCCCCTTTAGGAACATTCATCCTCGAGTGAAAATTATCTTTGCTTAACATTCTTCAAAATACATACTCAATAACTTAGGTATAGATATATCTCAATATCACATGAGCAATATAAACGGTGAATATTTCTTCTTTATTTCTTCCTCAGCTTCCCATGTTACTTCTTCAACACTATTATTTTAGCTTAATACTTTGATGGAGGTGACTTTGCCAGCTCAGATCTTCCTGACACATCAGCAAGGATGGAAGTGGGACTATGTATAGGTCATCTCCTCAGAAATCTGGAAATCATCAATAGGCATAATATTGATCGAGTCTCCTATACACATCCACAACATTGATGCATGAAATGCGGGTGGACTGCCGCTAACTCTAGCGGAAACTCCAACTCATAAGCTACTTTTATCTATCCTACGGATAACTCTATAAGGCCTAACATATCTGGGGCTCGGCTTCCCCTTTAGGCCAAATCTCGGGATGCCTTTCATAGGTGACACATTTAGGAAGATCTAATCATCAACAGAGAACTCTAATGCTCGGCGACATATGCAAGTATAAGATATCTGTCTGCTCTGAGCTGTTTGAAGTCCATCTTTAATAATATTCACCGCTTTTCAATAGCCTGCTGCCTGAATAGAGCCCCAATAGTTTTGCTTCACTAAGTTCAAACCGACCTATTAGCGATCTACACTTCTACCTATACAAAGAAAGCTTAATCGAGCTATCTGAATGCTTACCTGATAACTATTATTATAAGAAAATTCTATCAAGGGATATGATTATCAGCACCTCTAAATCTAAAATACCCTGCACATAACATATCTTTTGAGCACATTGAATGGTGCATTGCCGGTCCATGTACGAGGATGAAATGCGGTCTTGAGATTCTACCTAAGTTCCTAGACCTTTCTGGAAAGACTTCCAAAAGTTAACCGTGAACTATTCGCCTCTATCTGAAGTAATGGGTAAGACGCCATGTAGGTGAACTATCTCACAATATACAAACTACCTTTCATAATCTTTACGACATAGAGTTGTCCTAACTAGTAGAAGGCGTTTAGTCAATTTGTCTAGTATTGCGGATGGAGTCTGCTTCCCTGCACTTATCAATGTAACCTAAAAATAATAAAAATTCATATTAATCACTTCCTACTTCTAGGCTTAAATGTCCATATTTTGAGTCAAGCCTCCAGGTCTCACGGGTGCTCGACCTTCCTGCGCAATTAGGATCTTGGACCGAGAAAACATGTAATGTCCTTTTTCATGTTATTCGACCAATATAAGCGCTTAGGTCACGATACATCTTTGTGGCACCTAGATGTACTGAATACCGTCCCTCGGTTGGTTTGGGTGGCATAGCCCGTTATAGATCCCCAGAGTAGTGAGCTTCCCTCATGATTTTCTCCGTAGCTTGCCCACATTTAGCACACATAAATGATTCTAGTATCTGACACTCTATCGGCCCACACTCAAACAAAGATTGCTTTTTCTTTGTGAATGCTATCCCTTAGCACTACCAATTTCAGATTCTCATATTGTTGTTGTAACTTTTTGACACCAGGAGGATTCTGCAGTGTTCTGAACTACTACGCTCCATCTTTGGTATCTAGCAGCCGAATATGTAGAATAGCTAGCGTGTATAGTCTTGCATCTCAACTCTGTAGCTTCTATATCACTCAAGCTACCCATAGATTTGTGGCTTAAAGAATCAGCCACAACATTAGCTTTGCTAGGATGGTACAAAAATACTTCGTAATCCTTTAGAAATTCTAACCACCTTCTCTATCATAAATTCCAACTCCTTTTGTTGGAATAGATGTTGAAGAGCTCTTATGATTTGTAAAATTATCAAGCATATGCGCAAAATAGTGATTCTAGTTCTTCCCAGTATGAACACCACTATTTCCAACTCCAGATCATAGTAGAGGTATTTTCTCATTCTTCTTCAGCTGCCTCCGAAGAATAGGCAATGACTTTGTCGTGTTGCATCAAAAACACAGCCTAAAAGAAAATCCACGGAAGCATCACAATAAACAACGCAACCTTATGTACCATTTTGGAAGAGTCAGATAGATCTTGAAGTTAAAGCCTATATTTCAATTCCTAAATTGTGCCACACTCCTCTGACCACTGGAACTTAGCTGCTTTATGAGTCAACTTTGTCAATGGAGCAGAATGTGAAAAACCTTCTACAAATCTTTATTCAACTATGGCTTAAGCTTCACAAACCTCTATAGGATTCAAGGGTCAAATCTTTACTGCCTCTATTTTCTAACTATCCACTCTTATACCATTAGCTGTAATCAGATGACCAACGAAAGCCATACATGTTAAACAAAAATTTACATAAAAAAATTAGCATACAACTTGTGCTCCTAGAGAGTTTGTAACATGATGTGGTTTGGGTTTACAACACTTTTGGCTCTTAAAATTGAGTAATAAGCATGGACTTAAGTGTATTTATACAGATATAGTGCACTTTTACTATGTTCTCAGGGAAGATAGATGTTGGAGTTGAGAAATGTGCAAAAGGATAAAGTAAAGGCAACTAAGGGCCTGATGCAATTATTACTGGGTTGTGGAGAAGTCGACATTTGTTTGAGGAAAGGCAAAGTACGACTTATGGTATGAGCCGTACCATCACGGTAAGTCATATCACAACAGTCGTAGAAAAAGTTCAGAAGATGTTGCATGAGAATAAAGTCTCGGGTACGGGTAATAACCACCACAGGATCATGATCATATCTACTAAGACCATACCGAGGATCCATAGTAAGGTTCAAAAGAATTGAAGAATAGCATATCTCAATGTGCAAGCCCAGGAAGTCAATAGTGGTAGGACGCTGAGTGCAGTCGTACCAAGCCACCCGTGAAAATATTTAGAGGATTCCCGGAGACTCTCGGATCAAACACGACAAGATAAACCACAACTCATTAAGGTTTATAGTAGGAGTCGTATTAGCTTCCAACACTTAGCAAAAATCAAGTTCCCAAGCATTATATAGGTAAAGGTATGACAGTACAATCGATTCTGGGTCTTAAGTGAAAGAGATTAGTAGTGACTTAATTCAATAGTTTTCCCTGTTTACATAGGAAAAGGTTCTAAATATTGGCATAAATACTTTTTGGCTTATTTTCATTCGAAGAGTTGGAGAAGGTGAGTTGCTGGAGAAAAATAATTGTTGTTGATTTTCTATTCAATTTTTTAGGAGACTTTCTTGAATTGATTTTCTCATTGTTCTTGAAGTGTTCTTCCTTAATTATTACAGCCAAAAGCAAGTGGGTTCTTCCAATCATCTTTATAAGTTATAAGCTTTGTGTTTTTCATGAATGCTTATAATTCTGTATAACCATGAGAATCTAAAACCTCCCCAACTAGGGTTGTGGAAATAATGGTGGAATTAACAAATAGGTTTGCACAAAAGTAATTCTAAAGCAATACTAAATGCTTGTATTATATTATCTTCATCTTTAATATTTCTTAACAAAGCGCAACGTTAGGACTTGCCTAAATTCTTTACTTGCTTTAATCTTGAGAAGTAGAGATTGGGAAGAGAATTACAATAAAGCATTGGTCTTTTATGGAATAGGTATGTCTTGAGTTGCGGTCACAGGATAGTTAATTTAGGAAAAATTAATAATGGTTGAATTAAATCACTTACGATACCTAATCAGGTGATTGAGTATAGTCATCAATAGGGATGACCGGTCGTTTGGATGAACCTAGTTATCAATTCACAAGCCAGCATTGGGATAGATCACAAGTGCTTAAAAATTGAAGTAGTTATAGATCATGAGGAACGCTTACCATAATTATTCACATGAACATGATAAACAACAATCAATTCTCGGCATTGTTACATATTTTCTTTTACAAAACCCCCTTAAAAGAAAATAAATACTAGTTATTCTATATCTTGGCCATATTCCCTTTGGGATCGACCCCAACCTTTGTTGGGTTATATATTGACAACGTCTATATCATACTTTTACAAGAGTGTAATTGGAGCATTATCAAAAAGTGGTGTAAGTTAGCAGAAGAATACCATTAAGTTAAAGTGATTGTTGTGTTTAGCTTTTAGTTGTTATTTTCTCATTTACGTTTTCCTTTTATTTTTGCCATCCATAGGTTGTCTCTTGGTGAATGCCAAGTACTCTACATAATTAGCCCTGATTCCTCTTGATCTTGAATTTGAGCAAACTACGCGGAGAGTGGAGAAACTTTGACGAGAGAGAGGCCCATATGGTAGAAGCTGAGCCAGGCTGAGTTAGATTGGCAAGTTGCACTTGAGGAGCAGGATGCTCTCGGGATGAAAGGTAGTGAATGCCGAATATCGTGGGATGGGAAATAGAGGACAATGATATGCTCCTTAGTTCTATGATGATGTGGATCCAGAATTTTCCTTGAAGTCGGGTCAATTTAGACCTGTCATTTGCCATCACCTTTTCTGTTAGAGGTAAAGTTTGTCTATCACTAGCCCGATACAGCTAATGAATATGAAAGGGGTGTGTAGTGGTCACGTAGTTGACGATGCTAACATGCACTTGATGAATTTTGTTGAGATATGCAACCATCTGGATTTTGGTGTAAGCCGAGGATGCTATAAGGTTGAAACTCTTCCCATTCTCTCTCTCTATAGAGGCCACGTTATGGTTATCGGAGTTGCTCAACGACTCAATTACAAACTGGAGAACAGCAGTTCCTAGGGATTCTTCCCACCCTCTAGGATCCACACGCTAAAAGACGATATCTAAAATTTTTCACCGGTTGAAAGGCGAGGCCTTGCATGGGACATCGTTGAATTTAAGAAAGTTGACTAAGTTCCCAAACCATAAAATTCTAGATAATAGAGTTTGTTAGATATTTTTATAGGTCCTTAACCAACAACACAAACGCTGTGGCCCAGAATATTTAAGTGGTGGGAGGAGTGTTGATGAGTCCATCGTGGGAGCAAAGTTTGTCATTATTAAAGGATAGAGTGACTAAGACAAACAGGCACGGCACACCAAGGAAGTAAGCGACTGCAGGTGCATATGTTGTTGGTGTACGCGGATCAACGCAGAAAGGAAGAGGAGCATGATCATGAGCTGGCTCATATGCATACATCATTAGACACCCTCACGAAGAATAACATGGGTCTTTGGTGTGAGAAAGGTAAACACAATGGGAGCTAAGGGTAGGAAATGAGGCAAGAGCATTTTAGATTTCGAGGAGGAGGCAAATTTCTTTGACAACAAAGTGATGGGTTTTCGATCCACCGCCCAAGGGTCTGGACAAGACACTTGGCATCAAGGTTCTAACGGTCGGGATATAGGGATAGGAGTCGAGTTCATGAGAGAGAGGAGAATGGAGAAAAGAATGATGGATATAGCAGCCCTTACGAGTTTGTATATTCCTCCTAATGCACGTGAGGGTGATACTAGACCCTCAATATTGGAGGAATATGTGGCTGAGATGCTCAAGAAAGGTAAAACTATGACCAATTGAGGTACATTGGGGAGATATATCGGCATGAGCCGAAAGTTAGTGCACATGCCTGTGACAACGAGATTGAGCGACGGTTTGGTCAAATGTCGGCTTCCTAGCCAAAGGCAGAAGGGAACACTTCCTAGAAACACAGTTCAAAATCAAAGAATGATAGCCACTGAATGGCTGTGATGACTAGGAGTGGAAAGACCACGGTTGATCCTCTACCGGTTGTAGTTGAGATGGAAATACGGAAGGAGATTGAGCTTAGTGAGGAAGATAAGGTTCTTGAGCATGAGCTTATAGGTGAGATTAGGTTGACTGAGGCTCCAGGTGGTGCAAAGGAGTTTGAAGTTGATAAGGTAAGGAATCAGGGGCCACGCAAATCTATAGGCTATCCCTCGACCACCGCCACCGTTCGAGTCAAGGATGAAGAAAAAGCGGAAGATGGTAAGTTCCAGAAATTTCTCTCTATGCTCAAATAGTTATCTGTGAACATACCATTGGGCGATGCTTTGGAGAAGATGCCCGAATATTCCAAGATCATGAAGGATCTTGTGACTAAGAAAAAGAGAGGTCTTTAAGCTAGGCCGAGTTGGTAACTTGTATCATTGTAGTGTCATAGCCTAACGGGTCCTTGCTCATAACAAGGAGGATCCAGGTGCTTCACCATTCCGTGTATAATTGGTGATTTTGAGTTTGCGAAGGAACTGTGTGACTTTGGAGCTAGCATCAGCGATGCCTTTGGCTGTATTCATACAACTAGGCTTGGGAGCCTATGCCGACTTCAATACGGCTGTGTGGTAGACCACACAAAAAGCCAGTGGAGATCCTATTTGATGTGCTATTTAAGAGCGGACCATTTCATCTTCCTAGAGGACTTTGTGATTCTTGGTGCGAGGTTGATTTTGAGGTTCCCATCATTTTGGGGGCGACCATTCCTTGCTCTTGGGAAGAGCTTTGGTGGATATTGAGGTGGACAACTAAAATTATTGAATAAAGAGAAGGTCGCTTTTAATGTTTGCTGGTCAATGAAGGAGCCCAATGATTTTAGGGTTGTCTCAGCAATAGAGGATGATTTTGAATTTCTTGATGAATTCTGCTAGTAAAGACATATTCCATGCCGCAACGTTAAATTAGACACTTCTTGAAGGCAACCCATGTGGTGGTTTGTTGAAGTTTATTAGCCAAACCACTGCGTCATGCTGTCATTAAATCAAGCGCCTCTTAGGAAGCAATTCAAGTAACTTAACTTATTTTGTATTCAATATACAGGTGAAACAAAATTCGATGAGAGAAAAACATACAGACCAAACGTACTATGAGTCTCGGTACGACTTGTAAGAGCATTTATGCAGTCGTAATTTGTCTGGTGAAAAAGAAGAAGAAGAGTTCATTTATGGTTGGTCATTACAACTCGTACCTCTATTGTACGAGGCATAGTACACACTATGATAAGTGTGGATTTGCAGAGACATTGACTTACGAGGCAATATATGGATCGTACCTTCGGTCACGAATCATACCATGCACCCCAATGAGTCCCAGGGTAAGTTCCTAAATTCTTCTTCTACGAGTCCATAAGAAGAGCCATAGGTCAAACCTATGGCTTGTGCTACAAGTGCGTGACAGTGAAATTGATGGAATTGGCCTTTCGACCCGGATCTTTAAAAATCCACCCTAATCTATTTAAATCAAAAAATTCAGACTTTAACTCCCACGCAAACATAGCTTCCAATCCACCATTCTCACCCACATTCCTCACACCTATATCAGAGTTAAGTTTGCTGAAGCTCAAATATGTCACAATTAATCTGCACGAGCTCTTCGAATTCATAAATCAAAATTGAAGCAAGCTAGAGTTGAGGAAGAACTTGACAAATCAAGTATGTAAATGTGCAAAATTTAAAATTTCTTGTTCGACTAATGAAGCTTCTCTTGTGATGCCTCAAAACTTATGAAAATGAAGATTAGGAAAGTTATCAGAAGGTAGTTGTGTTGTGTACTGAGTGGGTAGGAATTCAAAGTGCTTAGACAATAATTTAACTATTAATGATGACTTACGGGTTGTGAAGCATGTTGAGGTTTAACTGGTTAGATGAAAAGAATTGAAATTGCATGCCTAGGATGGGTTATTCTGAGTACCCATCTATGAACTTGTTTCCCTGAACAACTGAACCAAAATAAGGCGAGGACAGGCTTCACGAGTCCTATGACCATTGGTTTTCATCACGACTCGTGCGATGACTCATTAGGACTGTCTAGGTCCTTTGAAAAGAGTAAGTGTTGGTATGGGACCTAGTACAATCCGTGGTATCCTAGTAAAAATCATACCTGGTATTCGTACCATGAATCTGAAAGGGTCAAAGTTCAAAAGTAATAAGATGATCCTTCATACGACTCATGGAATGTAATTACGATCCGTAACATGGCTCGTAGAAAAATATGAACATAACTCAAGGAAATCACTCATTATGACACTTAACAAATCATACCATCTTAGTACGGTCGTATTGGAGTCGTGACAGTGCTATCATGTACCACGAGTTTGAGTGCGAATCGTACTACCAGGCTAACTCGTACTGTAGACTCGCGGAAAACTTCAGGGGATATTTTTCTTGCTTTATTTTCAGTCATATATACTAACCTTTTTCTCTAAGGTACAATGACATTCAAAAGGATATCAAGAAAGCCCCAAGAAAACCGGGCTAGAGCTGAAATATAGCTTCTTGAAGGGCATTGAGATATGAACTCCTCAAACTCTGATCAAGCAGGAAACACCCCTAGTGGTTCGATGGAGGAATACCAAGTAGTTACAACTAACACTGATGAGCTACAATCCACTAGGAGCCGAGGCGAGCGCAGGATGAGGCGACATCTCTATCTAGTAGCTACTCCCCAGTTTGAAGAGGGGTAGTGATAAGACAAGAGTTCAGGAATGGCTTTAATGAGGAAGAAGGGTCTAAAGTGGCCCAGTCTGAAGATGGGAATGATGCAGTTGGGTCTGAGGTAGAAACTTTTAGGAGGAAGGTGACCAAACTCTACCTCAGGAGAACCATACTATTAGGTGGAGAGTGCCTAATTAACCAGATTTATGAAAAGTTTCTCTCTCACATCAAAGAATCATCCAAGGTGGAGTATACCGGAAGAACCGTGGATCCTCCCCCAGTTCTTTGAATGAGATTGAGGAAATGAAGCGTATTTTTAGCTTCTCTGTGAGTTTGAATGGATGGTTAAGAACTCCGGAGAAATATAGTACTAAGATGGTTTGGGAGTTCTATGCAATATTTGGCCACAATGGAGCAGAAAGGCCAAAGGTGGGCAAATATTGAAAGAGCTCTTAAGCTTGAGTGTGTGATGGTTCGAGGACACATAGTTGACCTGCAGAAAACCATCACCGAGATATTATATGAGCCTCGGTTGAGACGAAGAACACAACTGAGTTTGAGTACTAAGTTGAAGCTCTGAAAAAGGTAAAGCAGCTGGGCTTCGAGGAGAGGCAGGGGAACAAGTGAAATAGCTAGCTGAGGTTCTAGTTGAGGACAAGAAGAAAGGAATTTGATTGGGTGGTGGTGGAAAGAAGGTCACCAAAGCCTCTTTGAAGTTCATAGGAAGCATGCTTTGGACACTAGTCCACCACAAGTTAGTGCCGGCCGGTTAATGATAACACCCTTAGCGCAGACAGAGCAGCTTTGGTGGCATGCATCAAATCGAAATATGCCATTAACATTTCCAAGGTTATAGTAGAGGAGATCCAGAGAGGGCCTATGTGGTAGGCACTACCATTCCATTCACGAGTCTCGTGTACAAATTATGCATAGAGGTAGGCCTCAAGGAAAAATCAAAGGTAGATCACTTGATCCAAGGCCAGAAGAGTCCATATATAGTCCTTATACTAGATAACATGAACCTAGTTAGCTAGGTTAGACTTCCCTACTACGGTCCACTACCACGGGAATTCGAGGGCGAGCATGTTGATACCCGCGCTTTAGTAGAGTAGGGAGAGATGCCGGCTACAGAGGCCAGCCATATAGAGGTAGCTCCGAGTACTTCCCCACTGCCATTGAGCATACCACACCAGACTCCAGTTGGTTACATGTTGGTCCCATAGGAGTTCCTCTAAGAAATGGCCAAGGGGGCGATAATAGTCCCGAGAAGAAGGTCGGCACAATGATAGAAAAATTTAAAGCTGTGGTGAAGATTGGGATTGATGAGTCTGTGAGGTTGTTGTACGGGCAGTTGGATAGTTTTGAGCACCATAATGAGCATCTGGATGAGCATACATATACAGAAAGTCTTAGAGAGGATTTGGGGGCTTTGTAGAGCTAGGTAACTAAGTTGTCTTCTAGATGGCCAGGCAATATTATTAGCCCCTACTATCTCGGAGTTAGATGCTGAGCTCGATGAGGAGCTAGATTTGGCGGCGTTCTGGGCTCTAACAGCGGATGATGGAGGAAAAAGGAATAAGAGGGTCACGGAGGAGGTTGAAGACAATTCCTCAAGAAAGAAGAGAAAAAGAAAGGAGAAAAAAGAGTGTAAGCGGGTGAGAGTGGACAGTAGCAAGCTCATGGCGAGCATATGTCAAAGTTGCATGAGCAAGCCAGAGGAGCAGGAGCTCCACCACTATATTTGGAGAGAGTTTGCGGGTGGCAAGGACCCTTCAGGTGAGCCACATTCAGCCCAAGATACTACAAGGTCTGCGAGGCGGCCACTCTTTTGTTGAGAGTAACCAATCCCCCAGTGATGTTCCATTGAGTGCTGGCCACCGCTAGCGCCACTATTACAACAATTATTTCCTCCATAGGATGACAGGAGCGCCCAGGTTGCCATAGGTATGTCCCTTTCTCTTGTTCTTACATTTTATTCTTCGAGACGAAGCATGCTTTTAAAAGGGGGAATTTCTTGTTGCTTTTAGGTGTTTTGTTCGTTGGAGATTTTCTTGCCGTGTTTCTTTTCCTCAAGCATATGTTATCTAGTAGAACTGGCATGTTTAGGTTGTTTTTGTTATTGTGTAATTCAGTAGCTTTGAATTGCTTTATAATAATAAATGCACTAGTTTTAATGTTTGAAAAATGACCTATTTGAAATTTTCTATGTTAGCTGGTATGTTGAGTTGTGAAGTATGACTTTTTGGATCTTTGTATGGAATTTATATTATTAGCATGTGCAGTTGTAGTTTGGCCGTGCATGAACCCGATAGGTAGAATCAATGTAAACGTATACCATGAGTGAGTGAGGATTCATACTTAGTTTAATATTGCATTAAGGATCTAGAACTTGCCCGATTGGTCTTTACATAGGTTTTAGAATACTTGGTTAGGAAAGAATCATAGGCTGATTTTGTCATAGCCCACTTTAGCTTAAATTTCCCTATCAAATGAAATGATTCCCTTGATCCCGTATTTGAGCTTAAAAGTTGACCTATCTTCTTTGATTATCCATTCACATTGACCCAGTATATAATAAACCTATTTGGCCCTGATCCCTCCTTGGACATTATGAACATCAACTCTGGCAAAATGCCTAAGTTGAGGGTGCCCGTAGTAGAGTGCATAAGCGTAAGGGTGGAGAAGAAAAGATTAAAAAAGTCAAAGAAAAGTGAGGTGTGGTGTGAAAAGAAAAGAAAAAGAGCTAAAAATAAAACGAAAGAAAATAAAAGATAAGAAAAAAGAGGCTGAAAAAGATGAAAAACACACCGCACCCACACATTACATTAAAACGAAGAAAAAGGGAGGACAAAGGTAAAAAAAATTAAATGGGGTAAAGTAGAGTGGAGAAAAGTTGTGTAGTTCCAAAGGAGGGTTAGTCACTAAAATCCATATTTATCATACCCAACCTGAAAGCCTGCATTACAAGCTGAAAAGTCAATAGTGGATTCTAATTTAACTATCTAAAAAATCAATGTAGAGAAATGAAGAGAGGAAGAGCCTATGGTATCCAGAGTAATGCGGTATTTGAAACTTCTTTGTGAGGTGTAGTCTTGCTTGTTTAGTCCCATGTTGAATATTTTTATATATCTGAAAGTGTTGGAGACTTCATTTATGGTGAGGGTGCATGGTTTGTGTTGCATTCTACCAATTATCTGGGTGAATAGCATTGGTTATAACAATTCTCTATCAAATGTTGGATGCCATATCTCGATCCATGAATGTCATAGATTATAGTTACATGTGTGCATACTTTACTTGATTTGAAGAAAAGGGTCAATAGTTGTTAATGGTTCATAGTGCAATTTTTGTTGTGTTGGCTGTAGGTATTCTAAGTTCACTTTCTTGTTAAGAGTCATTTTTAGTTTTGTTTTCTTTGACCGAAGACACGCAAAAAGTCTTGATGTTGAAGATTCTGTTGATGTGTTGTGGGTTTTCAGCAACGCTGGACGCTTAAAACTGAGGAAATAGGTGTTTTTATATGGATATGATGCATTTTTACTTTATTTTCAAGGAAGATAGATGTTGGAGTTGAAAGGTGCAAAAGAAGGACAAAATTCTGAAAAAGGGGCTAAGTATGAATCTCAATACGAGTCATACTGAGAGTTGTGGAAAAGTCTAGAACATTTGTTTGAGGAAAAGGAAAATTACGACTTATGGTATGAGTCGTACCACAGCCAGTCCTAGAAAAGAGAAGTTCGGGAAGATGTTGCACGGGACAAGTCTCGAGTACGGGTAGTAACCACGGATTGTGATATCTACCTAAGACCCATTACCAAGGAGCTGTGGTAAGCTTTAAAAAAAATTAAAGAATGGCAGATCTTGTGTACATATGGAAGTCACCAGTCGTAGGACGCGAGGCACAGTCATACCAAGCCACAGTGAAAATATTCGAGGAGAATGCCTGAAGTCTCATGATTAAACCATGAGTCCTACCAACTTCTAACACTTAGAAAAAATTAGAAGTTGCGAGAATTCTACACGAGTAAGACACGACATGCTTACAATCCGATTATGGGTCGTTAGTAAAGTCGTGACAGTTCAGCAATTTTACCTATTTATTTGGAAAAGGTTCCAATTATTTGTATAATTACTTTTTGGGTTATTTTTGTCCAGAAGGAGTTGGAGCGAGTCATATTTGGGGAAAAATAATTATTGTTGATTTTTTGTTCAAGTTTTGGGGAGACTTTCGTGAATTGATTTTCTCATTGTTCTCGAAGTGTTCTTCCTTAATTCTTGCAATAACCAAGCGGGTCTTCCTCTAATCGTCTTTGTATCAATTCTAAATTATGTGTTTGTCTATGGTGCTCATAATTCTCTTAAAACCATGAAGGCTAAAACCTCCACAAATAGGATGCAGGAATCATGGTGAATTAATTAACTAGGGTTGCACAAAGTGATTCTAAACCAATGCCAAATGCTTGCATTATATTCTCTTTGTCTTTAATGTTTATTAACAAATCACAATTTTAGGACTTACTCGAGTTCTTTAGTTGATTGAATCTAAACAAGTAGAGATTACGAAAAGAAAGTACAGCAAGGACTTGATCTTTATGGGACATTGATGACTTGACATGTAGTCACCAAGATAGTTAATTTGAAAAAATAAATAACTGTTGAATTGAAATCGCTCATGAGACCTAATCTGGTGATTGAGTATAGCCAATCAATAGGGAACGAACCGGTCATTTGGATGAACCCTAGTTATCAGTTCTACAAGTGAGCATTGGGATAGATGACAGTGTAAAGCTTCAGTAGTTATGAATCCATGGGAAAATTTACATAGCAGTTTCAACATTTATTATATATTTTCTTTTAAAAAACCCCCTTCTAGCATATAAAAACCTTAAGCTTAATACTAGTGTTATTCTATATCTTGACCATATTCCTTGTGGGACAACCCCAACCTTTGTTGTGTTATATATTAACAACGTCCGCGTCATACTTTTACAGGAGTATGATTTGAGTGTTATCATAACATAGCTCTTAGGTGATTTTCATGCTCAATATCTGATCGTGAAGATAGATTAGGATGTCATCAAGAAAGACAATCACAAATACATCAAGGAAGGGCCTAAACACCCTATTTATCAAATCCATAATTGTTACTAGGGCATTAGTAAGCCCAAATGACATTACCAAGAACTCATAATGGTTGTATCTGGTTCTAAAGGCAGTCTTAGGGATACTGACTTCCTAACTCGTAACTGTAGTGGTACCTGGACATGAAGTTAATATTAGAAAAGCATCGAGGCACCACAGCCAGGGCGATCAAATAAGTCGTCAACCCTGGGTAAGGGATACTTATAATTTAATCATCACTTTATTCAACTACATGTAGTCAATATACATCAATTAACGACACCCATCTTTCTTTTCTAAAAGAATTTTTGTGTGCCCAGGCAATACACAGGTCAGATAATCCCTTCTCAGAGTAGATGTCCATTTGCTCCTTTAACTTCCTTAGCTTTGCCAGGGCCATCACAGCCAAGGAGGGATTGATATGGGCTGAGCACCTAGGGTAGATCAGTGGCAAAAGTCTATCTCACACTCAGGAGGAACTCCAGGTAAGTCCTCTAGGAAGACTGCTGAAAACTCATTTACAACTAGACTAACTGGAAAGACAAGGCTCTCACAGTCTAGTATGACTCAAACTAAGTGAGAAATGCAGCCGTTAGACACCTCCTTTGGGCCTTAGGTATGAATAAACTTACCTTTAGGTTTTAGCAGCATTACTCTTCCATTCCAGGACTGGCTCATGCAGAAAATTGGAATCGACAATCTTTGCTCGACAATCAACATTAGAGTAACACGCTTCTAACCAATCCATGCTCACGATAACATCAAACTCCACCATTTCAAGCTCATCTAGATCAGCAAATGTAGATCTATAATATACTCGACCTATACAGCAACGTGCACTGTTTCAGCCTAACGCAGATTTGCAAATGGGCGTAGATAAAACAAATGACTTAGCCAATAATTTAGGAGCTATCTAAATTGACTTGCTATCGAAGGAAGTAACATATAAAAAAGTAGAGACTAGATAAATCAAAGCATATACAAAAAAGGAGAATATAATCAAAGTACCCGTAACAAAATCAGTGATGACTCTTGGTCATGGCAACCACCTAGCATAGAAGCGGTTCTACACTATCCACCTGAACGAAGCTTACCCTCTTCTTGTTACCACAACCTCTGCAGGTTGAGAATTAGGCGGGAGGTGGGGTGAGGGGTGATGATGCGGCCAGTAAACCCGCCGGTTATGCGGTATCAACCCTAGTCCTCATCGGGCACTGTATTGCATATAGTGGCGGTGCATCCCATAATGATAACAATATCATGACCCAAACAGCATTGCCTTGGATGACTCTTACCTAACTAAGAATATGGAGGTACCGGAGGTCTTTCCTGATTTTGGGAACTGGATGGAGCTGAACTCTGGTGTCTCCTCGATCGTTGTAGCTGAGGTGGAGCACTTTTGTATATCAAGCCAGTTGTTCAGTGACCTAAACCCCGGAGTCTCCTCCAGGACTCTCTGGCCATTCCCATTTTTGTTACGCCCGCAGCAGAATTATGGCAGCACCTGAGTGCCTAATGGACCTAGGCACCTTCCTCTGTGCCTAAGCACATCTGGTGCCTGGCTGGCTCTATCTTAGATTGATGGAATAAACGGGCTATATAATTTATGCATCGACTTCAGGCCAGCTGGGCCTATAGCCACTGTACTATAACCCCGACTGTCGAGAGACATATCATAAGGGGAGCTATGCCGGGTGACAAGGCCACCATGCAATCTAGTTACCTGTAACTAAACATAATGGATACTGTACACATCTACGTGACCGGCAAAGGTCACCACTACTATCGAGAATATGGCCCCACACGGCCAGCACAATCAACAATACTAAACCACTAAACAAACGCACTGACCCCTACAATAAACACACTAACCACACGGGGAGATATATATATACACAATCTGCAAGCCTCTATGGATACTGATAAAATAGTCGGGAAAGGGCCCCGACCTACCCATACTGCACAACAAAAAAAAGAAATAGACCTCTAGGCTGTCTAGCTCAGGATGACGGGCGATGACTCGATGGTACATTTGGAATCCACGAGGATCGGCTCCTCGTGTATGATACCTAACGAAATGTCTGACGCCCCAAACGGGCGTTAGTACCACTGGTACTGAGTATGCAAAGCCAACTGAACATCTATATATAAACAACATAACTAGAAGCTTTGAAAAAGCGAGGGAAATATCTGGATACGTAAGAAGCTGCCTGTGAATCAAACTTTTACGCTGCGTGAATAAGGCGAGCATTACTGTCGACGTGGCGACCTGCTGTCTATTAGCTCATATATAACATATAAATACATATATATCAAGCAGAACCCAATACCAGCCCCCATAAGCCCGGAAAGGTGCCAACCAATCAAACAATCTTTATACCCCTACTAGGGTCAAAACCATCCAAAAATAAATCACTCACTCATCTACTAGCTACGAGCACCTCTACAGCCCCTAGGTGTCTGGACTCGGGCTATGGCCTCTTAACTAAATAAACGTGTCCTGAGCCCGGAGGACTCTAGCCTGTAATTTGTAACTGCTCTTGTCTATATACGTAATACGTTTCCTGAAGGCGCAGCACAACGGGGTAAGCGTAGCTATCTTGTCGGCGATATGGGGAAGCTTCATCCCATCTTCGTCCCTCTTTTGCGGACGGCATGCCACTCAGGTGGACTAACATATACCCACCCGCTCAGTGGGTCGACACGATTACCAACCCAGGGGCGGCGAGGACGCTCAAAGGGGCCCTCACGACACAAATAAGTCTCAACAATCAATAATCACATATAAACGAAGCATGTTTAAGCGAAAAATACTATACGTATTAGGATTTCTTATTACGAACTCTTTACGTGTTATACTGCTTTTCATACTACTTTATACTAATTCTGGGATCTCATCATTGTATGGCTATCTTTGTGGCCGAGATACTCTCTAACTGTTAGGCTATCTTGTGGCCGAATACTATACATTTCTTTTGTATACGTGATATTATTTGTAAATGCGATATTACTTTGCTAACTTTATTACGAATATATGTCATAATATATAAAAACATGTTTCCCTAACGCCTCTTGGACTATGCGATTAAATAATATCTCGCCTTTTAGCTTGTTTCACTAACTTTCAGTTTGAATATGATATAACAACGCAAGACGAGGTTTGCGGGTCGGAGCAAAACTCAATATTCGACTTCGGGTATTCTGTGTGGAGTTTGTTGTATTGTAGGCTAGAGTTACTAACTATGACGAAACGCTTTACATACCTTCGCTTAGGATTTTCCGGCTAACGAGCGGCTCGAGTCAGTACTCCGGCTATTTCTCCCAACTGCATTCACATATATATCAATTAGAACTAAATACCTTTGATATTCTAGAAGAAAACATCACTTTTGATATATATATAGCCCAATTTGGCTTATCTAAAAACGGTCGAAAACTTGCTATTTCTCGAAGAGATCCCGAAGGGGAAATTACTCACTTTAAGGCTAGGAGTACATTGACACTAATTTGGAGCAATTTCACTTACCTTAGCTCGGTAGCGAGACGATTTGTCGGCCGAATTTATCATGAAAACTAAATCCATAGGAATGCTCGCTGCTGCTCAATACCTCGGTATTAGAGGTTAATTCAGAGTTTGAACCGCGTTTGACAGCGTAATCAAGCGGAAATTATCAAAACCTCACGTTCTCCTCTGTTTCTCGCGACTTTTCTGGAAATTATGAAGTTATTAAATGGCGGAAGTTGGGGGCTTATATAATTGGGACTTATAAGTCGCATTCGAAGTGCGATTTATAAGTCGCATTCTGGAATATGATTTATAAGTCGCATTCCTGGAATGTGAGTTATAAGTCGCATTTTCCTTGCGACACACCGACTTTGCGCTTGTCCGATCTTTTCCCGGAGCCTTTTTCTAGCATGTATAGATTCTAAAACTCTTAACCAACATGCGGAATAGGCCATCTACATGTCAGAATTTACGAGGGTGTAACATCCCCCCCCCCTCTAAGAATATTCGTCCTCGAACGTAAACTTCTATCTATAGGACTTCCCAATTTACTCAACTTGTTTCTAGAAAAATTTGGCGAACCCATTAATATGGACTATCCCAAGCACGAAATGCAGAAAAGTACGTCTGGAGCACTCACACAATACTATAGTATTCATATGAAAGATTAAAATCAATCATCTCATTTATACATATACTATAGGGAACTGCATAAAACCCAACAATACTAGCATACCTGTTGCACGACTAGGCTTAGAACAAGTGAGGATATCTGGTTTTAATATCTTATACGCACTCCCAGGGAGTCATCTCCTCTCGGTTCTGTTACACCATTTGTAGCAGGTCTATCTTTGTTTTCTCAATCTACGAATCTGTCTATCTAAGATAGCTACTGAACCTCTTCATAGGCCAGCTCTTTCGTAACACAGATTATCCTAGATTGGGGCTTGCTCTAGATGGGTCTCTATCACATTCCTCGGCATAGATACGTGAAAAGTGGATGAATGGATTCTAATTACGGAGGCAAGTTCCAACTCATATGCCACTTGGCCTATTCTTCGACGAAAATTTGATAAGGCCCAGCAATCCTGGATTGAGCTTACCTTTCTTGCCGAATCTCATCACCCCTTTCATCGAGATACTTTCAGAAATACCAGTCATTTACACATCAAATTCAGTCTCTGCGCCGCACATCGGCCTCGATTTGCGCGGCTACGTGCGGTTGTAGGCATTCTCTGATAAGCTTTACACCTTCTCCTCTGACTGTTGAATGATGTCGGCCCAATCAGCGCTGAATCTCCCACTTCAAACCAGCGATTGGCGATACCGCATCTTCGCCCATACAATGCCTCAAGGGCGCCATCTGGATAAGCGAGTGATAGCTATTATAAGCAAACTCAATAACGACAAATGCTCATCCCAACTACCTCCAAAATCTAGCACAAACGCTTGTAACATATCCTCGATCGTTTTAATTGTACATTCTGCTTGCCTATCTGTCTGAGGGTTGAATGTTGTGCTCAAATTAACATGTGTCCCAATCCTTTCTGAAATGACTGCCAAAATCGATGTAAATTTATGCTCCTCTGTCGAAATAATAGATACTGGCACACCGTGTAATCTAACTATTTCTTTGATATGCAATTTACCTTAATCCTCGGCGAAAGTAGCTTTCGGCGGGAAGTGGAGGCTGATTTCGTTGGTCGTAAACTATTGCAAAATGGAATCATGCTATGTCTGGTACGGGGTAATCTAACACAAAATCCATGTTCACTACTTCCCATTTCAGAGAGGCACAGCTATGTCACGAGTTAACCCTTTGGTTTTGGTATTAAACTTACTGTTAGCGGTTAGGACATTGGGCTACAAATTCGCTATTTCTCTTTTCATACTTGGCCGCAGTAGATTTCCTTGATATCTTGATACGGTATCATCGTGCCTGGGTGGAGCGAATAGCGGGCGTAATGCCCCTCCATTCATATCTGGCGGCCCGAAGCCTGGCTGCTCTGGAACACGGGCGGCCCTTACATCATGACACCTTCATCCTCAGTTACCTGAAAATCTGTAAAACTTACCTTGCTGACCAGGTCAGAATTCTCCATACTGTAATTCTTTACTCCCACAACTAATGAAGATACGGCAGTGTTCTGAATTACCAGCTCTATTGTCCTCTGTTTCCACACGAAACGGCTGGTCAGCTGGTGGAATTGTATTTCTGGATAATTCTCGTTGTTCGGCTACAAATTACTTCAAACTCCCCATATATTTATGGCTAAGGGCGTTTTGTTACTACATTTGTCTCTTCTTGATTGATAAAAATATTCATATTAGAGAACTTGGCATATAATTGATGGTCATGCGTGACATCATCTTGGGAGAAACCGCCGGTCAATCTACCGAGCAGCTGAAACATCTGGCCTTCTGGCCGCATGCTAAGGCTACTTGTTGCTGGGATAACCTGGTGCCTTGTCTGCACACCATGTGCCCGTATCTAATTAGAGGATCACGATAATGATCATGATCTACAATAATGCGGTGAATAACCTTGCACAAGCATTGAAATAGTTGGGTTGAATGACTTAAATGTTGCAGTAGTTTAACGATGCTCTAAATTTCCTACTCGGACATCTGTAACTCATGCATAACTGCAGAGTTGTGGACAACTAACTGTTTTTTCTCTAATTGAGCCATTGTAGAGTTGTTCTTAGTCAGAGCTTTATACTCGAGCGTCAGTCACTGGATATTCATAAGGAACCACTACCGATCTCCTTGTCTTAGTAAACACTGTGCTAGTAGAGTACTATCAATTTCTTACGCCTTGTGCATATCCACTTAGATTTATATTGCTGTTGCAGGGAAATTCTCGGTCGTATGAGCCGTATAAAGGCCCCGGCCTTCTGCTTTGGGCTGCATATCACGAATATCTTACGAGCCAGCGGAAGTACTAGTCTGTCACTGACTACTGATGTGGAACCTTTCTTGGGGTACCCATGGGTTTGTCTGACTCGGACGGCTGGCTAACTTCTTGGGTGTTCCACATAATAGCGCTAGGTTGACTAGTACGACTCTCGCCTACAAGGTAGGAAAAGCGATGTCGCGACCACTTAACATACTGGAAAAATAATTCTGGTATTGCTAACCTCGAATATGCCTATTCAGTCTCTAATTCTTGTTCTGGCACATGCGAATAACGTTACTGATCTTTAGGTTCTTCCCTATTACTACGAGACCGCCGGTAGTCGTTAGACCATCTAACTGCGCCCTTATCATCTAACCACCTGATTCAGGCTACTAACTCTTGTAACTACCAGAAGCCTAGATCTGAAACAAGCATATGTCCGTTAACTCAATAAACTGAGCGAAAGTTTCTATGGCTTCATCGTGAATCACACTTACATACCCTCTTCTTGGCGAGGGTCTGGCCCATTCGATACGTATATACTTCTAGCACTAACCAGAATCTGTGTGACTGCTTAACCCCTATTGGCAGCTATTCACAGCATATCAGTATCTGTATATATATAAATATATATCAACAACTATGTACAATACATACCGAATTCTTTTTGTAGTAACTGTAATCTCGACATACTTCAGAATTTCATCCGCACATGATATACTGCTTCTACAGTTTAATGATATCTCCTGTCTTCTGGTACCATTTCCTTGGGTTTCCGTCCCATTCCGGAAGCAACAAACACATGCACTTTAGCTATAATCATGCTTTATTTAGAATTTTGCCACTCTTACAGCGTGGGGTCAACATCCTCACCTTGTGGCCTTACTTGGCCCCTACATTAAGGGCCCGTGACGGTCTGTTGGGCCTTATCTCAGGCCGCACTAGATTAGAATCTCTATGGCGGTCTGCTCTACGTAGAGGCGGACGTACGCGGCATTACAGAACATGATACGGCTGTCTCTTAGCGCTCGGTCCGGAGCTTAGTCCTTAATACACGATATTCTCTTAATTTGGAGGTGATTCTAGTTTTTCCTCAAAATCTGGTATTCCTGCTTCTTTCCCTTATCTTTCTTAGAAATTTGAGCTGCGGGGTTCAATGTACACGCCTTACATTGTTAATAAGGTTCTTAGGTCAAGTCGACTTATACTTCTTAAACGCAGTCAAACCCATCCGATTCACATGACCTCCCTACCTTTCAATATCACAACTGAAAGCATAACTATTATCTTGCAGGTATATCCTGCCGTTGTTAGCGTTTTATGGAGGACTTGGCCTTTTACGACTCGAACTTAACTATTGTTGGGCGTTCATCAGCGGGTCTTTACACCTGCTTCAGGCGCTATTGTCTTACTTTCTCTTTTGACTTATTACCATGAGGGTCTGCACAACATGTAATCATAGGGCTCTTTTACGCTTTCTAACACTTTATGGAATCAACCAATCCCTCTTCACTTCACACGCTTGCTGACCCTCTCCTCAATTCTTATGTCCTTTACTGTACTGAATCAAAACTAAGAGGTAAGAATAGCCTTTCTTACAACAAAACGGAAACATGGAACTTGTACCACATGAAAGATGGTGGGAATCTGCATTTCCTCTCTCTCTCACACTTATCTGATAATGCAGGTATTGTCTCTTATCTTAATCAGATCTTATATATCTAACAAACCAAAGTAACTCGTATGTATCTTGTGCTTCTAACTTCCTACTCTGAAGTTATGAAATATCTTTAGATAAAATCGCGAATAAAGGTATCACATTGGGAGGTCCCCGGTACCTCCTCTGGCTTGAATTATATTATGTGGTTGGTGCCCTCTCCATTACTATATTGATCTTCACACTTTTAACGGAATAGGATATCATTTTGTCGACTATTATGTATTCAAGAACCTGCGTGATTTCAAGGGACTCAACCTATCTTGCCACCGCTCTAGCACGGCGAATAAGAAGAAAGGGTAGCCATCCTATCATGCCTTCTGGCCTCCCACGCCTATAGTATGTGCGTTGCCACTGACCATCCATAGGCAAGACTCTACCAGCATGACTTGCAGACTCACAGGACTTTGACACCTTGCTCGTGCAAGTTTTGTCACGCCCCGCCTTGGGAGTGGACAGCACAGTGCTATTAGGACACAGTTGCTACACTGTGCCTAACACATGCGGTGCATGGGCGCTCTCAGATTCATGGAATAAAGGAGCTGTAATTTGTAATACATTACTCAGGCCGTGGGCCTATAGCCACTGTACTATAACTTAGGCTAACCGAGACATAATCATAAAGGGCCTATGGGGCCGATAAGGCCACGTGCTTCATCTAGTTACACAATAACTAAACATAATGAATCTTTCATTACATCGTGACCGGCAAGGTGACCACTACTATCAAAATATGGCCGCACACGGCCAACACAATCAATAATACTAAACAACTAAACAAGCGCCGCATTTAACCTTGGCCAGGCACCACTAACGATGGGGCGTATATATGTGCTGTCACAAGCCTCTATGAATGCGATAAAATAGTCGGGCCAGGCCCCAGGCCTAACCATCTTGCACAACGAAAAGAAATAGACCTCTAGCTGTCGCTCGGATGGCAAGGGTGATGACTCCAATAGGCTGGCTAGAATCATGAGGATGTTGCTCTGGTCTATGAGTGCACCATGAGCAGTAATCACGGCCCAAATGGGCGTCGAGGCTGCCCAGTGCTTGGTATGCAAAGCAGCGAACACATCGAATATAAACAACATAACTAGAAACTTTGGCAGAAATATACGGATACGCAACTGTGCTATAATCTGAATCAAACTTTTAAATACTGTGGGTAAGGCGAGCATTACTGTCGACGTGGCATTCATCTGTGCTTCATATATAACATATAAATACATATATATATCAAGCAAGAACAATACAAGCTATAAGTGGAAGATTGCCAACCAATCAAACAATCTATACCCTACCCAGGTCAAAACCATCCAAGAAATAATCCCACTCAACTCATTTACTAACTATGAGCACCTCTCACAGGCACTGGGTCCACCAACTCAGTATGGCTCTTATATAATCAGCGTGTACGAGCCGGAGGACTCCTGTGCTATAATTGTATTTAACTGTATACGTATGCGCCAATCATTCCTGACAGCGCTAGCAAAATTAAGCTGTCTTCTTGTGTTGATGACTGATATGAAGCTTCATCCATCTTGCGTCCCTCTTGCCAGACGGCATGCCCTCCTTGGAGTGGCGTATACCCACCATCCGGTGGGTGAACACAGAGTTACCAGCAGAGGCATGAGGGCGTGAAGATTGCCCTCACAACACAAACAAGTCTCAATAATCAATAATCACATATAGAGCAAGCATGTTTAAACTAAAAATACTATACGTATTACGTTTTTATTGAACTCTTTTTGTGTTATACTGCTTCTCATATTGCTTTATAATGAATCTGAGATCTCGTACATTGTATGCTGTCACATGGCAAGATACTCTCTAGCCATATGGCTATACTATAGCGAGATTCTATACGGCCATATTTATAATAGAGTCTTATTATTTATGCAATCGTGTACTACAACTTTTTTCTGATATATGTCACTTAATATTATAAATATGCTTGTTAAACGCATAGTGGACTATGTTTTGATGCAAAATAATATCTGTAGCACAGGCTTGTTTCACTAACTTTCGGGCCGAATATGATATAACAACGCAGAACAAGTTCTGCCCGAATTCGCACAAACTCAGCTATTCGACTTCGGGTATTCTATTACGGAGTTTACTGTATTATGCTAGCTTAGAGAGTTACTAACTTGCCAAAGAAACTTGCTTTACATACCTTCGCTTAAGTTTCAAGGCTAGCAGGCAAGCTCGGTCGATTACTCCGGCTATTTCTCCCAACTGTATTCACATATATATCAATTAGAACTAAATACAGCGATATTGGAAGAAAACATCTTGCAGTATATATATAGCCCAAACTTTGAAGCTTATCGAAAATAATTCGAAAACTTGCTATTTCTCAGTCAGAGGAGAATTACTCACTTTAAGGCTAGGAGTACATTGACACTAATTTAAGAACAATTCCCTTACCCTTAGCTCGATGTGCGGCTTGATTTGTGGCCCGAATTTCGAGAAACTAAATCCGGCAGAATGCTCATATACGCTAAATACCTCATTATCGAGGTTAATTCGGATTTGAACCGCGTTTGGCGGCATGTCAGACGGAAATTATCAAAACCTCATGTTCTCCTCTATTTCTCCTTTGACTTTCTAATATATGAAGTCAATGAAATAAACCGAAGTTGGGGGCTTATATAATTGGGACTTATAAGTCGATTCTGGAATACGATTTATAAGTCGTGACCCTCCCCTTGCGACGCGCCCACTTTGCGCTTGTCGATCTTTTCCCGGGCCGCCCACCGCATGCCATGGCATTCCTAAACTCTGCTCCAACATGTGAATAGGCCATCTACATGTCAGAATTTACGGGGTGTAACCTCATCCCTCTTCCTATGTTCCTGTCCTCTACGAGTTATCAAATGTGCGGACAAATCCGCCCAGCCCTCTAAGCAAAGGCCTGTATTAGTGCAATATCCATGCCATATGCTCCTGGTAAATATTTCCCAAAAAATCACGAGCTTTGTGTGTTCGTAGTTCTTTCACAAATTGATGAATCCTATCCTCCATCGTTTGAACTAGTCTAGCTTATACTTGGCAAGAACAAACTAAAGCCAATGCCCACACTCACTTTACCCTGCTCTAAACACAAAAACTACTTAGCTCGGGCACATCCGAAGCTCCCGGGGTAGATCTTGGTGCATAAAGGCCTCATAGAACTCCTAACTCCGTTTGTTTAACTATACATCGACTCCCTGCGGATCGAGCCCAAGCCTCATACCACAAAATAACCACATCACATAGTCTAAGGGCTGCCAACTTTACCCCTTCTATCCCTGTCACCTGTATGACCTTCGACACTCTGTAGGTCTGATAATGGAGTCTTGGGAGGTTCTCACTTGGGTCTAATTTTGTAAACACTAAAGGCCACAAATGCAGGAACTCGCTAATCCAGAAATCTCAACTTGCGACCCTTATGTCCTTCGCCTCCAACCGTTGCTCCTGTCGAGCAACAATGTGGAAGCCATCAACTAGACCACTCCTCAAGACCCTGTCCTTCAAGTACTACTTGAGGATCAACCACTACGGCCCCCTCTAGCGTGCAGACACGGGGTGCTAGGCATCTCTACACAACTAGCTCCTACTGGAGCTAGACGAGCTATCACTCGGGGAGCAGGGGCTCACTTTTTGCCTCGATCTATCTCCACTTGATCAATAGGAGGGTGGGTAGTACCCTCACCGGTTCGGGTGCAAGTACATCTTATAGTCATCTTATGCATCCACGGACATACTATGCTTTAGAACAATAACATAACTTAGATATCAGAATACTTATGACCTTGCTCAATAGCACTAACTATTAGTAGAAGAAGTGAAACAACTCCTAAATGTCCTATAGCCTCCTGATTATAAATATTGTGCACAACATATGCATAAGAAAGACTCTACTAGATACAACTTTATGGACTCACTGGGACACCACTCACTCACGATACCAAGTATGTCATGCCCCAAAACTGGTGTAGGACGCGACTAGCTCTCGACTCCAAAGTTATCAAGAAATTAGCTATATATCATCTGAACTGCAACTCTTAGGCCAAAAGGGCCACCTATCTGATCCAGTCATAGAATAGAATTTGGACCAACTAGTTCTCCAACAAACATAACAAAGATAGTATGCCGACAAGGCCATAATAGCGAAATAAACTGCATAAGGCCATCCGGGCCACAAACTAAACTGAAATTGAACCATTGTACAACTAGTCCACAAAAGCCTCTAAAAGAGTAAACAATATTGAATGCGGGACGAGGTCCCGGCCTACCCATATGTACATCAAAAACTCAAAATGACCAAACCAACATAGGGCTCTTGAAAAAGAAGGAGCATACCATCTCTTCATTAGATTTGGGCTCCTACTGTAACGGCCGATCTGAGCTCTGTCTGCACCTGCATGATTGTAGGGTCCCTAAGGAGAAAGGACCTCGGTACAAAGAAATGCATTGGTATTTAATATTGAAAGGCACGTAAATAAAGCAATGTCAAAGATAACTAAACTAGAGAAGGGAGTAGCAACAACGAACTCTGGAATCTGTCAACATAAACAAGGCAAAAAAAATAGTTGAACATAACTCAAAATATAGGAGATACTCTATAACTCACGCAAATAAATACCCTATATGCAGACTTTGTGTATGAGTATAACATAGCCGACTCATATGACGACACTTTTGATACTTGGACTGGAGTTTATGAGAATCGACTCGGTAGCTACCTAATACTTAGTTAAGGATTGATGTATGGCTACCTAAAGCTTGAACCATGACTTTAAGAGTTGTATGCGATACTTGGGCTAGGGACTTTATATGGGCGGCGATACTTGGACCGGGATTTTTATATACCATCCTCTACACAATCAGCCATCTAATACTCGAACCAAAAAGGGCATGTGACATCGCATAACCAGCCATCAGATACAAATACTAGAGAGGGCGTGCAGTAAAAAAAATGCAAATCATGCAAGTGAACAACTAAAAAATGAAATATATATCTGACTCAGATATCGGGTCCAACTTAGAAGGCCAGGCGAAAGACAATGCAAAGTAACTAACTCAAATAATGGGTCTAACACGAGGATCAACTGAACATAAACCTTCTATAAACTAACAAAAAGGGGACATAAAATGTTACTTGACTTGAAAGATTATCATGAACATGATATTTGAGGAACATGACAGTGGAGCTCACTTACGGGTTCTTAGAACCAACTTTGGATACTTAGAATCAACTTTGGAATACTTGGACTACACGCCCAGATACTTGGATTCAATTTAGAAAGCTTAGACTCAACTTGAACTCTATTGGGAGTACTTAGGCTCAATTATGAATACTTAGCATCAGCATACGCTATTTTAGCACCCTCTAACTCGGTAAATTGCCAATAACTTAAGGAATAGGAGTGATGGAATTTTTTTAAGCCTTGAGAACTTTAAAACATATATACATAAAGATAGGTGACCATATCAAGGAATCCTTGCGTTGTTGCCCTCATTTACCCTTACTAGCTTGTATTCACTCTCAGTGTATGTGAGTCTTACGTCATTTGTCTTAGCTTCACATTTCTAATTTTATAAGGTGACCAGAACCTCGTACATGATCAACATAACATATATAACATAATTTAAGTGACCAGCTGACAATGCCAACGCTAAGGGGTCTCCAAAATTGATGTACAACTCTTAGCCCAACAAATCAACACAACATTACACTTTAAGCGCCTCTTTGGGCTAAGACATAATTCCGTTTGGTCTAGGCGGAAAAAGGTGACTTTAAACAAGGGTTTAAAGCACTTTTTAAGTGTTGAAACTTATTTTATTAATAAGTAGTTTATATGTTTGGATAAAGTCAAAGGCTGAGAAAAAGTTATTTATGCGTTTGGTACATAAGTGCTGATAACCACTTATTTTGGGTCAAATGATAAAAATGCCCTTAAAATTGTTAAAACTATAAAAATCGAATTACTATAATTTATTAATTTTTCAAAAATAATTAAAATTTAAATTAATTTTATATATTTATTGAATTGAATTGAAATTGAATTGATAATTGAGGTTTTTTTATTTATTTTATTTGAACTTGCACATTGAGGACAATGCATTGTTTAAGTGTTGGGTGGTTATTTTTTATTTGTTTAATTTTTTATTTATATGTAATTAATTAATTTAACAAACACAACAACATAAAAAATTAATATATTATTATTTTTTTAGATTTTTAATTATTTTTTTCTAATATGCACAAAAATTAAAATTTTGTCAAAGATTTGAGTGAGGGTATTATTGAAATTAGGAAAATATTATAAGATAAAAAGATAAATAGTTTGGTCAAACTTAAATGTTCTATAAATCAAGTAATAAGAAAATGAGTACCTACAAATTTGGCTTTTGGCTTTTTAAAGCAATTTTCATCTTTTAAAGCACTTTTTGATAAAATCAAACCCACTAAAAAGTTAAAAGTGCTTATAAGCTGGTCAAACTAGCTTATAAGCTAAACCAAACACCCTCACAATCTAAACAGTAGCTTCAATCAAACATGGAACTTTAAGATTAAATATAGCTTGACATACGTCTCGGCCCACATATGAGAATTTCTTTGGCCCATTCAACTCACAACACACAAATTGTGCTTAAAAATGATGGACGGGGGCGCCTTACATACGTTTTTCCGACGTATTTTCCTTAGCCGATTTTATACTTCAATGACGAGCCTTTAACCTTCTTAGTCTCTTAAATTTATAGGCAACAACAAGCCTAATCTACTTCAGCTAGCAACTCTTAGTCAGTCATGGTATAGTTCTTCTGATCCACATTCAATGCTTTCTTCGGAATAATAGATAAGTGAAATATTTTTGCTCTCCTGCGGCCAAGGACACCACCAAGAGCAACACCACTGGCATCACACATCACTTCAAATGAAAGAGACTAATCCAGAATGCAACTATAATGGGGAGTTAGTAAGCATCTCTTTCAAGCATTCAAAGCGCCTTTAGACATGTCATCAAAAATAGAAATTTCACCTCCTTCTCAAGAAATTTGCACAAGGATGTGCAATTTTCAGGAAGTTCTTATGAGCCTCTATAGAAATCTGCGTGCCTCAAAAGCTCCAAATGCCTTTGACAGAAATGAGTGATGGAAATCTGACTATAACTTCAATCTTCGCTTTGTCAAACGCTACACACTTTTACCAAATCCTACGGCCCGGCACAATCCCTCTTTGACCGTAGAATTGATACTTTACCTAGTTAAGTACCAAGTTGGTCTCTTCAAACCTTTTCAGCACCTTACTCAAATGCTCAAGACAGGCTTCAAAGGAGTTACCTATAACTAAACAATCATCCATGAAAACCTCAATGGTGTCCTCCACCATGTATGAGAACATAGATATCATGCAACGAAATAATTGGGTGCATTACATAATCCCAATGACATCCTCTTGAAGGAAAATTTCCCATAAGGGTAGGTAAAGTTGGCTTTTCTCTTGGTCTTCTAGGGCTATGGAAATCTGATTGTACCAGAATAACCATCAAGAAAGTAGTACCAACATCTACCTACCAAAACGATCAACATCGATCCATAAATGGCATAGGTAAATGGTCCTTCTGTGTCCTACGGTTGGAATTTTAGATAATCATGCATACATGCTAGCCAGTGATGAAGTCAATACAACCAACTCATTTTTCTCATTTGGAAACATGTCATTCATCTTTTTTGGCACGTTGTCTGGGACTCACCCTTACTATAAGCAATTGGGTAATTAACACCTTCATCTAGCCATAATCTCCTTCTTCAACACCTCTTACATAGGTGGGTTTAGTTTCTACTGGTGCTCTACACTAAGGATGCAATCCGGTTCCAGCTAAATTTTATGTGTGCATATGCTTGGTGGAATCCCGGTGATTGGCGGTAGCAAGCCAATTGCCTTCTTGAACCTTCTCAGAACTAAAACTAGGGCTTCAACTTGCCTCTCTACAAGATCTGCAGCAATAATAAATGGCAAAATATTGTATCTCCCAGAAATGCATACTTTAGATGTGAAGGGAAGATCATGAGGTCTAAAGCGTGGGCTCCTCAATTGAATGTTTTTCTTTGAGAGGAGTTGCACGATTTTCAAGTCGAGTCCAACTTCTTTGGCCTAAAATTGTAGGACCACATTCCAGCAAATGATTGACCATCTCCTCATACCCTTGGATATCTTTCCCCTAAAAGTTCATAAGTACAACTTCCACCGCCTCTACACCAAGCCTCTCCTCAAGGGGCACTAATGGCCTCATTATCAATTGAAGTGATCACCTAGACCACTCTCATATCATTCGGCTACTTAGTTGACTGGTCCACATCAAATACTACCTCTTTATTATTTAATCAGAATGTTAATTGTTCGATCTCTATGTCAATGAGTGCTCGCTTGGTGGCTTGAGGGATGCGTGGCCCCAGAATGATGGGGACCTCAAAATCCACCTCAAAATCTAATATCACAAAGTTTTAAAAAATATAAAAGCATCCACCTTCATTAACACATCATATAATACATCCATAGACTTCTTTACTATGTGATCTATCATAAGTAGCCGCATTGACGTTGGGGTGGGGGCTCCCAAGACCAAGCTTGCTTAAATACTTCTAGGGGCATCGAAGTTTATGCTACCTCCCAAATCATAAAAACCTTTACAAGTTGAAAGCTTTGATAGTACATGGAATTGTGAAAGCACATGGATCTTCCCTCTTCTATAAAAGGGTCCGTGAAGCTATTGCACTATAATGGTGCAAATTTTCAGTTGGATCGTGCTTGCGGTCCTTTTTCCTCAATAGTCACCAAGTCTTTAATAAATTTTGCATATCCAGTTGTCTACTCAAGTGCCTCGCCTAGGGGACTATTTACTGAAAGTTGCTTCAGCATGGGGATGAACTTGTGAAACATCCCATCATCCACCTTCTTCTTTATTCTCTAAGGGAAAGGAGGAGGAGGTCTAGGAAAGGGCTTCAAAATATGAGGAACCTCCTTTTCCTTCCCTTTCTTTACGGCACTCTCGTTTAAACAATACAAAAATATTTCCCCCACTGCTCCATCTTCAATCACCTTCTCTTCAAATTCAACAAAGTCCTCTACTTCAGCCATTTCAGCTCAGCAACATCAACTACAATAGACATAGGTAGATCATTTGTTACTTTTCCTCCTAGTAGTTATGACCATGCGATGATTGTTATTCTTCGGGTTTTGGATTGTATTTACTAGGTAGTATTACTTTTACCTTTGGTTAGGAATACAGACATTTGTGAGTTGCTGCTTAATCTATTTAATCATCGTGGCATGCGACTCAGCTCCTAATTTATTCTAGATATATCTCCATCAATGTCCTTTCAGTGATTATCAATTGACTTCACCTTATTTAATACCTAGGCCATCATGTCCTCTATTTTAATGTCCCGAGACTCACCCTCATGAGCCTTTCAAGGGACATATAGGCCATTACAATCATTTCGGTACCCATCTGTTACACCCCGAAATTTTTTTTAATGATTATTTGATGGTTATATATCATATTAAGGGAATTATGGGTTGTATGTTGTCCATACGTGAGGATGGAAACATGTACAAGGGAAAAGCGAAGAGTATGTGAAGATTTTAAATAGGATCCTTTATATGGACATATCTCCAAATATATAATGATTCATAGGTCCTATAGCTATCACATGAAAGATATTTGTTCTGTGATTATATTTAGACCATTTACACAGTGAAAAAAACGCTCGTTAATTGAAGTTCGGAGCAAAAAGTTATGCTCGTTTGAAGATAGCACTGTCGGTTGGAAAAGCACCCATGCGCGCGGGAGCCGACACAGGCCGAAACAGGCGCGCGCGCTGCGCGTGATACTCCCTGACTTGCCCTATATGATGTAATTTTTGAGCTAAAAGCTCATTTCTACTCCATTTCACCTCTTTTTCAAAATTTGCAGAATTAAGAGCTCTATCCAATGGTGAAAACAAATTCCAGGTAATAAATTGTATGGATAGGTCAAATTTCCTTATAGTGCAAGCTTGGAAAGGGTTTCTTATGTCGTGAGCTTCTAATAGTCAAATTTGCTGCGTTTTTGGCTGCCAAGATGCTGCACTTTTGGGCAGTACGTAGGTGAAGTCATAACTCCATAGGGGATTGAGCACAAAGGAGGTGGTGTTTTACTCTTTAAATTATCAGGAATTAACAAGTTATGTTGGAAGTGAAGTTGGAACTTATGTGTTGCTTGGGTGTGTGTTGTTCTTTGCGGTTTCGACATGTTGCCATTTTGGAACAAAATTTAGCTGAAGAGGAATCCCCATTTGGGAAGGGGTTATACACAAGTTAAAGGTAAGTGTTCCTACTTGGTTTATCTAAAAACCAAATTGCCAAGCTAAAGTAAAGGGAAATGACATAAAAAGTCAATATGTGTTTTATGTGATATTTGACTGAGACTTCTGCCCGTGTTTGGGAGGTTGTTACAGCTGTATAGATTCTGGAATTTATCCAAAAGATGGAAGGAATACACCACACCTTTGGGGAGGTTAAACACCAAAAGCACGTAAGCGTAACTCTCTTGAATTGCCTCAAGTTTAAGATGCCTAAGGTATGTAGGATTGCTGAAAATTATATTATGATGTGGCTGCTTGGTTGTACATTTTTGGACATGAATTGTGACTAGGGCAACAAACAGTACACATTCCATGTAGTACAATTAAGGAAGTTGAAGGTGTGGTTTCTAAGCTGGAAGTGGCTAAAAAACGCGACGAAAGTGAGGTATGTAAAGACGTCCCTTTCCTTGTTTTCAAGCACGAAACTAAGTTATTATGAGGATCAATATTCCTATTTTTCTACAATCATATTGAGGAATGTATGATCCTTTACAAAAAGTTGAATACTTGGCATAAAGCTTGAATCGTTAAGAATGGTTTAAGCGAACAAATGTGAAGCAGGTATGGTACATACGATTGTTGTAGTTCCAAATTGATTCTGAAGTCCCCTTAACGTGGGCACCGTGAGCTGGTCCTTTGAAGTATACTGTATATGTGATGTTTAAGATATGTTAAGATCTTGTCACTTAGTGAAATTGGTAGGAAATGTGAAGACGACGACATGTGAGTGAACTTAAGCTAAGAAGATGAATGCTAAGACGATTGAGGGGTAAACAGATTATTGAATTGACGTTTTAATAATATTGTTAATCCCTCCTAGATGTTTATGTTTTAAAGTGCCGAAGATAAAAAGTATATTTTTATGTTTTCCTCTTTAAAAAAGCTAAACGCTTGTGTGAATAAGCTAAATCGGTACATGTGCTGGGGGAAAAGAGTGGCTAAGTTGTGAATTAGGGAAAGAGGTAAGTGTGTATAAGGGTGTTGGAATAGTGAACAGAGGGTAAAGACTTGAGTGTAAAGTGAATAAATTTGAAATTAAGATGAATAAGCAAAGTAGAGCTAAATATTGTTAAATTAGACGATACGGTTACGATTGTGAACGAGGTAGGCATGACTGAAGATTAACCTGTTCTAAAGACTTTTAGAAAAAAGAGTTATAAATCAAGTTATTTGTTCGAGTATGTGTTGCGTTTATAGACAACACTAAACTGTTAACACATAAAAATAGTGAGTTGAACGTCTGCAAAACCGTAACTTAAGTTGGCTCTTTTTTATACCCCTAAACGATTAAGTTAAGTTATCTATTCTAAGTGTTGAAATTTTCACCATGCGAAAAGGGTAATCTCTGGATATTCTAAGTGGCTTTTGATTATGTAAGCTTTCTTAAGCTCCACAGATAATTGCAAAGTTATGTAAGTCAATTCAGCATCACCCGAGTGGCTACCATATCTTTATTTACTGTAATGCATCACTTAGAAGTTACTCGAGTTCCCAAGTTATAGAGCTCAAGTCTCGGATCCTTAAGTTATGTCTTTACGTTTCCTGGTATGTTGAAATGTGCTAGTTGATCTAAGAAGTTTTGAGAGAACATATTTTCAGAAGAAATTATGCCAAATGTCTCAGTCAAGTTTCTAATGTTGTATACAAGTCTTAGAACTCAAGTCTTTATATGTCTTTCCCAGGTAAGAAGTCTTAATGTATATGATCTTTCATGTTATAACATACGGTGGGTTATATTCAAGTCATGCATCTTTATGTTTAGCTCTTGTTGAGTTATCAGGTTGAATTCCTAAATTCAGAGAAGAAATTCTCCCATGTACCAATGTTCCTAATGTCTAAGTAAGTATAAGTGCAGGCTATTATAATGATGAGTGTGAAGCTCAGAACTTTGAATACAGGAGAATCCTCTAGAGTCACCAGTTCAACTCATGCAAGATTCCATACATACCCTATGAAATCCTACCACGTTGTATGTCATAGTTCGAAATTTCTAATCTATGTATATGACAAATAACTCCGGGTTCTAGTTATAATTTCTAAAATGTTTGCAAATAAGTCAAATGAATTAAAACATATGTGCTTATCTACATGATAAATTTGGCAATGAAATTCCAATGTATAGTTATCGATACAGGTAAAGGAATACCATAGTAAGGCAGTATATATTTGCAGTTCCCAAATGTTAGGTGTGTAGAAATGACTCTATGTGTTTCTATCCAAATAATATGTTCAATTGGTAAGTTATTTGTAGGACATTGTTTGTAAGCCTACAAGTTCTTATGTTGTCTAAACCTCTTGAAGGTCCTTCAAGTAACTGAGTCGCATGTTCAAGTATAATTTGACAACTTTACGTGATATATACATATTTCCTAGCTTTACATGAAGGTGTGGGTGCTCTTGTATTTATGGAGTTTACGAAGAGGCCTATTAAGAACCACACGATTGCTATTGTCAATTATATGCCATACGTGTTAATTGACTCAATATAACCCATATTGACCTATTTATGATTATGATTGATCATTATTTTTTTTTTCCCTGGTGTGGTACATTGGTACAGATATTTTTTTTACCCCGATGTGGTACAGGCTGGAATATTTTTATGTTACCCCGGTGTAGTACATCGGCTGGAGATATTTTTATTCTACCCGGTGTAGTACATCGGTTGAATATATTTTATTTGCCCCCTGTTTGATACATCAGCTGAAGAATGCTTTTATTTTCGATGGTATGGTACAAGAAATTTGGAAGAATTTTATATATGGATTTATGGTTGGTTGGTTGTTGAAATTACAGTTATAGTTTTTCTTGTGCATTACTTGGTTGCATTTGCACTTCAGTATTGACTTATTGCCAGGTTTCGGTTTTCAGATTCCATGTTGTTGTTATTCCTTATTTAAGCAATATCATTGCTACTTACATGTTCTGATTTTCTTTGTACATGATACATTTCATTAAATGCGACGTCCTTCCTTAGGGACCTCAATTGTGCTGCAGGTGCAGGTAGAGGTCAGGATTGCCGGTGCAAGTAGCAGTTCATGAGATTAGATGGATGTGTTGGTATGCTCCTTTCTTTGCAAAGATATGTTGGTTTTGTTTAAGTTAGAGATTTGAAATATGTAGTTATGGTAGGTTGGAGCTCTGTCCCACCATCAGTCAGTTACTCTTTAGAGGCTTTGTGGACTTAGTGTGTATAATGGTATTCAATTTGTGGCCTTGTCGGCTTTTTGTTGTTTAGTTTGGCATACTCATAGACTTGTTTGCATTTCAGTTGTTTACCCTGTATTGTTGAGACATTATGGGTCTAGTTTGTGCTCCAGTTAATTGTGACAGGTGGCCTGGATTGCCTAAGTGTTACAGTTACGAATGTCATATAGCCGAATTCTCGGTTAGTCTGGTATGGGGAGCCGATCGCGCCCTCCCGGTTATGGGGCGTGACACCATCTTTCTTCCTCAATCACCATTCCAGATCTCGACATATCCTATCCACCATAAGCATGGTTTCCAATTTTCCATATTGGTTACAGGCCTTGATTCCTAGGCGACAACTTCTCCGAGTTTGATTAGATCCTTGGGCATTAGGTAAAACACCAGCACCTAATTATCCTATAGTTTTGCTTCCTCCCCGTCATAATCAGAGTTTTCATATCTCATCTCCTTATTTGAGCTTCGACTGCATTAACCTTTTAAAGTTCAGCTCACAATATATTTTGTAAGCGATAAATAGAAATTTTCATCATTACTATATCGACCATGTTCCTCTTCTTTTATATATTTGATGTTTGTAGTCATCCCAATAGCATATGTTCCCACGATACCTCAGCTTCTCTGGTATGTTAGGCCTATTTTTTTGGTCACACGTCCAAGTATCCTTTGTTACTTCCTCCCATGAGTGACTTATCAAAGCTCCCTCTGCTACCAAATGCACTCTTTGCCTTGTCATTATTATTGAAGGATCTGTAGAATATCTCCAATAAGCTCTCATTTGAAATTCTGTAATTTGAGCACTTGTTCAACTTCTTATTGAACTGCAGCTATGTCTTAAAAAGTGCCTCTATCTTGAGTTGTCAAAAATTATATATCTCATATTTGAACTACAACATCCTAGATGGTAGGAAGAACTAACAAGAGCCTATTTCATTCAGTTGGTAATGGAGTTGTTGGTAATTTCGACAACTATAGAGTGTCTTCACCAGTTGTAGAGAATGGAAAAAGTCGTAATCTGATGGCATCCTAGCTCACTCTTGAAAACCTGTATGCCTTGAAATTCCCCACAAATTCATCAAGTAGAGATTGCATCATCCGCAACATTACCACTAAACACATCCTTCATATTCAGTAATTAGATCATCATGCTAGTGATGTCAGAGCTTAGCCCTAGCCGGCAGAGGTGGAGGAACAATGGCACCTGTTGACTCAGCTTCATCAATATATGGACCATCATCATCATCAAAATGATTGCATATTGATGTAATTGAAACTTCTCCACGACCTTTATCTTTCTTGTTACAACCAAAATTATCATCCAGTGCATCGTCGGCCGCATTAGTGCGCCCAACTTAATAGGAAAATTCTGCCTAATATGCCTCATTAGCTCATTGAGCCTCATTAGCCACTTTGGCCTCAATCTGTTCAAGGATCTCAATAGCAGCCATCCTCATGGTGTACGCTCAAGTTCTTCCATCAATTTGAATTAGGGGTTCACCATGACTTAGAAGTATGGCGACCACCATACTTAGCAACATAAGGTAACAAAACAAAAGAAATGTAAATGAGGAAATAAAGACTAAAATTTAAATAAAAGAAATTAATCTAATCCTTAGTTGTATTCCCCAGCAATGAAGCCATATTTGATAGTGCCAAAAGTACACCTTAAATGAAGTATAAAGCGATTGTTTATCAGTAAGGAACCCAACTTCAGGATTGGGGTCAATTCCTGAAGATATGGTTAAGATCCTAATTAATGCATTTATTTACGCTTTTAGTTCAATTATTTCCTAAGTTTTTAAAAAAAAAAAAGTAATGATTTTGTCAAATTGTGTTGTTATCGAAGCAAAAGTACTAGGGAAGTGTTCTACATGATTTCATAGCTATGAGGGTTATTATACATGTGATCTATCCAAATTCTTAGCCTGAAGAATCGATAGATTAAATTACCAAAACGAATGATTCGCCCCTATTAGATGACTATCACTATTAATTGGTTTGGGATTTCGCCAGTATGAAAACTTAACCCATATCATTGATTGCAAATTAACTTTCCCATGACCGCGGCTCAAGTTGTTAAATGAAAGTTATTAATTTAAGTCTCTATTATAATTACCTTTCCTAATCTCTACTTTTTAGGTTCAAGCAAGTAGAGTAGCCACCCAAGCAAGTTCTAATGTTACTGCTGACCCAAGAAGAAATTATGATGAAGGGGAAAACAATACAAGCATTAGCTTTGGTTTATAATCATGTTGTATTAATCCCTACTTCATTAAGTTACCATGGTTCCTACAATCCTAGTTGTGGGATTTAGCTATTCATATTTGCAAGAATAAAGAAGATTTCAGATGCAAGCTTATAATTAAGAACTTACAAAAAAATGTTTCTTTCATCTCGCATGTCATAAATAGGTCTCCAAGAATTGTTAGGAAACTTAAACGTCTTGAGAAATAATAGAAATAAAACCAATGAAAATATTTATACAAAAGTAAAATCCTTTCATAATTTGGCTAGGCATTGCAATACCGGGAGACCTACCAATCATTGTAGATACCACCACTCACCTGTTGTGTCCGTAGCAATAAATTCAGCTGCCAATCTCTTTAGGTATGAGTGCTCAGTATGAGTCATGGTAAACACCATGATTCATGACTTCTAGTCATAGTGGAACTCTTGAAATTCCCATTCTTTGATCATCATCCTACGGGCCTGTTATGTCAAGCCCAGGATCAGATCCGGGAGTTGAGACAGAAAATCTTAAAACTTGCATAAAGGTATCAGGACGGGTTGTGAGGTGACCCGTTAGAAGCTGACCCACAGTCGTAATGTGACTAGTGGTGAGGCTCGAGTTGGGTTTGAAATTTGAAGTGGAATCCCGTGGATGGGACCACAGTGGTGCTAGTCACCACGAATCATGGGATGAGTCGTGGTCTCTGATGGAGGCTATTTGAAAATCATGGCGGTACTGGGGCAGTGGTGACCACGACTAGTGACAAATCCTGAAGTCTCCCGTTGTGAGTCCCAAACGACTACTAGACAGTGTACTTGACGGATGATGCCACGAGTCATGGAACCCTCGTGGGGACAAACTGGCAGTTATTTTCAACAAATTTAGTAGGGCTTTTCAATAATTTTCTAAAATCCTAAGGCCTAAAATACATCGTTTTAAGTTATGAATGATCTACTTATATGAGGTTAAGTTCATTTTAGGCTTTTTCCATTCATGCATACAAAGATGAAAGTTAGAGGGGTGATCAAGCTTGTTCTGCAGCCAATTCCTCTCCAATTCCTCCTAAAGCAATCAAGAGAAGTGTAAGAATCAGCCTTAATTAGGGTACATAGGGTTATTAAATAGGTGAACCCATTTCACACCCCATGTAATCCTCTCTAATTCATGATTTCCTATGTCTAATCTATGGGATTTTAGCCCAATGGATGAAATTCCTAAATTCTCACATGGGTACGATTTAAATATGTTTATATTATTGAATTATGCTTCATGGGCAAGTTTTACATCATTTTCGATAAAATCATGTTTAATTTTATGAATTATAAAGCCCATTGATGAAGTTTCATGAAAAGAAAGAGATTTTTGATGAATACTATAGTTATGATGAGATATTATGTAAGCATGTTTTCAAGCTACCCATATTTTATTTACCTTTTCGTAAAATTCCCGACACATAGATGGCCTATTTGCATGTTGGTTAAGAGTATTTGAGTGCCACACATGCTAGAAAAGGCCCGAGAAAAGGCAGGATAAGAAATCCAGTGAACCATCGGAAGGAGCCGGGCGAGAGCCCCTCGGGATAACAGCGTGTCCTGAGAGGTGGGCCTCCGCATTGGCCCCATATTTATTTTATCCCAGAGCTAGTATATAAAGCTCAACTTCGGTTTAATTCATTTAAATCAAATAATTTCGAGAGAAGTCGTGAAAAGCGGAAGTGCGTGAGGGAACATTAATTATCGTTAGATTCGCCGTCAAACGCGGTCCAAACTCAAATTAACCTCAGATACTAAGGTATTTAGCGGCCCGGTATTCCTACGGATTTAGTTGCGAGGGTGGCCGACAAATCATCGCTATGGGCTAAGGTAAGTGGAATTGCTCCCAGAATTGCTGATATCAGCCTGCTCCTAGGCTTAAGGTGAATATTTCTCCCTTACGGACTTTGAGAAATTGCAAGTTTTCGACCGTCTTCGTGGCGAAGTTTGGGCTATAAATATATCGAAAGTGATATTTTCTTCGAATATTGATGTATTATCCGGATATCATCGGGTTTGATTGCGTGAAAGAGACATTCCCAAAGGAAACTCTGGACCCAATATGGACACTTGAATTCCTAGTTATGTCCTTTGCTGGGTTGACGAATGCCCCGACCCAATATTATGAATACGATGAAGCAATTACCTTCGAGACCCTTTCGACACATTCGTGATAGTGTTTATTGATGATATTACGGTGTATTCTCGCTGCAGGCGAACCACGAGGCTCATTTAGGACGGTGCTCCAGAGATTCTCGAGGACAGCCAATTATATACTTAAGTTCTCCAAGTAATTAATTTGAACTTCAGTAGCCTTCTTAGGACATATTGTGTCGGATCTTTGGTATCTGAGGTTGACACGCGAGAAAATAGAAACGATCAAAACACTGGCCTAGGCCTACCACTCAATAAAAGTAGTAGTTTTCTGGGGTTGGCGGGATATTACGAGAAGATTTGTTAGTGATTCTCTACTATGGCAGCACCTCTGAGCCAGCGTCTGAGAAAAGCTTGATGGGATTTCGGTGGACGAGAGGCATGTGGCGAAGTTTCCAAGAATTAAAAGACGAGATTAACCTCCGCTCCGGTGGTAGCATTGCAGTACGAAGGCTACTCGGTGTATTGCGATGCATCGGGTGTTGGGTTGGGTTACGTATTTGATGCATCACGGTAAGGCTAAATTGTGCTTCCAGACGGGCGAGGAAACACGAAAAGAATTACCCTACCCACGACCTCGGGATAGCCGTAGTGATCCACGCCTTAAAGATATGGATACATTACTTGTATAGCATCCATGTGGATATTTTCCTGAGATCATAAAAGCCTACGGTATATCTTCACCCCGGATGGAGTTTAATTTGCGACCAAGCGTCGGCTGATTGAAATTCGCGAAAGGTTGCCAGCGTGGATATTCTGCATCATTAGGGAAAAGACAGCGGCAGATGCTCTCAACCGTAAATCCATGGGAAGTTTGGCGCATTTGCAGCCGAGCGGCAGGAGTTGGTCGAGGGAGATACATCAGTGTGACCCTGGCGTTGAGTAGCGAGAAATGAGGACAACCGACGTGAGTGTAGTACCGCCGTGTCATCATTAGTTGTGGAAGTAAACGACAATGTGAGGATCTAACAGTGCAAGCAGAACGAGGATTCAGCAGGGGGAAGCCGCAGGAATTTTCGGGAATGGCGAGGATGAAGTCTTTGCGTGTAAAAAGCGCCTCTGTGTTCCGAGATATTTCGGGGCTCCGCCCGGCAGTTATGAACGAGGTACATTACACCCGCTATTCTCTTCACCCGGTGGCGAAAATGTACCATGATATCAAAGGAGAACTATTAGTGGCCAGGTGCAGAAGAAATTGCCGAGGTGTAGCCCGGTGTCCCAAGCGCACGGAGGTAAGCGGAACACCGAAGCCCGGGCGGGTTAACCGAGGACATAGGCCTCTGCGAAGCGGAAAGCGATGAACTGATTTTGTAGCAGGATTACCTCTTACCAGACGCCATTTCATTTGGGTGATAGTTGACAGTGACAAAATCATTTCATTTCCTGCTAGTGAAAGCTTCTTTCTCGGCCGAGTTATCTTTGGTGGCATATTAGAGAAATAGTTAGATTACGATTGTTCCGGTATCAGTATCTTTCTCTGATGAGGAGCACAATTTACAACTAGGTTTTGGCAGTCGTTTCAGAGTGGTGCAGGAGCATGATTAATTTGAGCACATCATTCCACCCTCAGGTGGGATGGAGCGAGGTTGAGAACGCACTATTCGGGCGCTCGAGGACATGCTACGGGCGTGTGTGCTAGATTTTGAGGTAGCTGGGACAAGCATTTTGTATTAATTGAGTTTGCTTATAATAATAGCTATCCTCAGCTATCCAGATAGCGCCCTTTGAGGAATTGTACGGGCAGCTGAATCGCCGATTGGCTGGTTTGAAGTGGGAAGTCGGCGCGTTGGGCCAGTGTTATTCAACGATCGAGAGGAGAAGGTAAAGCTTATCGGAAGAACGCCTGCCCCGACTGCGCAAGCCGCCAGAAATCGTATGCTGATGTGCGGCGCAGAGACCTGGGGTGATATAAACGACTGGGTATTTCTGAAAGTATCTCCCGTGAAAGGGGTGACAGAGATTCGGCAAGAAAAGAGTAGCTCGATCAATTTTTGGTTCTGCTCCAGCTTCGTCGAAGGATAGGCCAAGTGGCATATCAGTTGAACTCAAAATTAGAATCCATTCATCCGGTCTTTCACGTATCTATGCTGAGGAATCCATAGGAGACCCATCTAGGGAAGTCCCAGTCCAGGATGTCCGGGTTACGGTAGAGCTAGCTTATGAAGAATTTCCAGTAGCCATATTAGGCAAACAGATTCGTAGATTGAGAACCAAAGATATTGCATCTGTTAAAGTACTGTGGCATAACCGGAACTGTGAGAGGAGAAGACTTGGGAGGCGGAGGAAGGCTGTGAAAACCAGATATCCTCACATATTTCCAAGCATAGTCGGCCACGAGGTATGTTAGTATTGTTATTTTATGTAGTGTCTTATAGTATATGTATAAATGAGAAGATCGATTTTAATCTATCATGTGAATACTATAGTATTGTGTGGAGTCCTGTATTGGACTTTTCTGCATTTCAGGTTTTTGGGATAGTCCATATTACAGGGAAACTCTGCCGAAATTTTTCTAGAAACAAGTTGAGTAAATTGGGAAGTCACATAGTTAGAAGTTTACATTCGAGGACGAATATTCTTAAGGGGAGAATGTTACACCCGTAAAATTCCTGACACATAGATGGCCTATTCGCATGTTAGTTAAGAGTATTTGAGTGCCACACATGCTAGAAAAAGGCCTGGGAAGAGACCGGATAAAATCCGTCGAACCGTCGCGGAAAGGCTAGGGCGAGCCCGCGATGCGTGTCATGGAGGGTGGGCCTCCGCGTTGGCCCCGTGACACGTTGGCCCGTTGGCCCCGTGACACGTTGGCCCTGTCCAAGCTCAAGTATATAAAGCCTCCAACTTCGGTTTAATTCATTTAAATCAAATAATTTCCAGAGAAGTCGCAAAAAAACAGAGGGTACGTGAGGTTTTTGATAATTATCGTTCGATTATGCCGTCAAACGCGGTCCAAACTCAAATTAACCTCAGATACCGAGGTATTTAGCAGAAGGGAGCATTCCTACGGATTTAGTTTCGCGAAATTTGGCTGACAAATCATCGCGCTACCAGGCTAAGGTAAGTGGAATTGCTCCAAATTAGTGTCAATATACTCCTAGCCTTAAAGTGAATATTTCTCCCTTATGGACTTTCGAGAAATAACAAGTTTTTGACCGTCTTTTGATAAGCCAAAGTTTGGGCTATAAATATATCGAAAGTGACGTTTTCTTTCAGAATATTGGTG
>JACEIK010003530.1:114020-124884 GCA_018107945.1 Datura stramonium | reverse complement strand
CAAATTAATACTAGCACCAAGATCACATAATGCCTTAGAAAAATTAAAGGCTCCAATAGTGCACGGTATGGTGAATGCCCCAGGGTCCTCCTTTTTCTAAGCAAGAGAATGAGATGTTATTTCACTACAATGGTGCAAATTGTCTGCAGGTTTGAAACTCACAGTCCTCTTTCTAGTGAAAAGGTCCTTCATGAATTTGACATAGCCAGGCATCTGCTCAAGTGCCTCGACTAATGGGATGTTCACATACTATTGCTTCAACATGGAAATGAACTTGTGATACTTCCCATCTTCGACCTTTTTCTTCAAACGTTGCGGAAAAGGAGGAGGAGGTCTAGGGATCGGTGTGAACTTTTATTGTGTCTCCTTCTCCTTCTCATTGCCAGATCCATGCTCCTTTGCATTTAGGAGCAGTCTTTACCACTGAATCTTCAACCAAAATTGAATCCTTGGAATCTGCTATCATGTCATCATTAATTGATATGGGCTCTTCTATTTCATCAATCACAACCGCCCTCGAAGGATCAACTGTCACCTCCCTACTCCTAGTAGTGACCGCCATACAGTCACTGTCATTTTTCAAATTTTGCACTGTGTTGCTAGGAAGTGTGCCTTTCTGCCTCTGATTAATTGCAAAAAACATCTGACTCAGTTTCTGCTCAATCTACTTAATGTCCATGGCATGTGATTCCACCTTTTGATTCATACCAGAAATATCAGCGCGGAGCTCCTTAAAATGGCTATCTATTGTCTCCATCTGCTTAAGTACCTTGGACAACATGTATTCAACCCTTGAACCATTAGACTCTGGCTCTCGGTTCCTTGGAGGAACATACAAACTGCTTCTATCATTCTTGTACTCCTCGTGCTTCTTCCAGTCTCCATTGTCTCTATATTGGCCTCGGTTGTAATTGTTATCCTTGTAATAGTTCTAAACTTGGTTCCCTTGACCTTGAAGCCAAGAGTCTTGGTTATACCCTTGGGTGTTGGTCTGGAAACCGGCCCTTTGATCATTTAGATGGTTAGCTTCCTCCAGATTCAGATTCACCTCCATTATTTCTCTGGGCGTTGCCCTGGAAACCCATAGCATTAACTTTCTCAGCTCCGGCTCCCATCAGATGCTTAGCAAGAAACCCCATAGTGGTCTTTATCTTAGCAATATATTAATCTCTTTCTTCATCCTTTCTTCTCTGTTCTGCAGACATACCTACCGCATAAGAACCAACCGAAATGGGTGTATGCTTAATTAATCCTTACCCTTAATATCGGATTAGCTATCCCCGGACAAGTTCAAGCTATTAGATGAGGCTTGATAGACTCAAATCTCCATTATTAATCCTTTTTCTCATTCACTACCTCCTTGATATGGTAAGTAAGAATAAGGCGAGTTCTAAAGTTTGCAACCGTTAAGAAAAAATTAAAACGAAGGGAAAAACAATACATGCATTAAACCCCGTTCAAGAATCACTAAGTGTTTAACCTATGCGTGTTAATTCATCATGGTTCCCACAACCCTAATTATGGGTTTAGCTACTCATGCTTAAATAATCACAATAACAGAATAAAGAATAAATCATAATTGTAACTTACAAAAATTTGTAGAAGAAAACCAAGTGAATTGAATATAACTCCAAAATCAAAGAACAAAAATCCAAGGTTGTTTTAATCCTCCAAATTCAAGAACAAAATTATAAATTTCGTTTTTTGGAACTTGATGGAAGTCAATAACACCTAAAATTACTGTTCAAAGCTATAAAACTTCATAACGTGTAAAATAAACCTAAACAAATTATTTATAGACATGAAACAAATCCTTTCCTAAATCAATTTGGATTTTGGTGTCGGCAGGTACCATGGTCCGTTGGTAGATTCAACGGATCGTTAGAGTGTACCATTATTCCAGTCATTGCTTCCCTCAGACTTGTCTCCTTTCTACATATGGCCCCAAATAACGGCTCATTGTAAGATCCCATGAGTCGTTGACCCTGTTCGTTGTTTCCTGGCCTCTTGATCATTGTTTCTGAACCTAAAGGTACGAGCCCTCAGAATGACCCGTCCTTAGAAAGTACGGCCCATCCTGTTTGTCCATTATACACAGCCCGATCTTGGTCAATTTCTCTGATTCTTTACATGACCACACAGGATGATCCATTGTAAGTTCTTACGACTTGTAGGAGCCATCCGCTGTATGAGACTTCAGTTTGACAATATTTTCTCTATCTTCCCACGATCGATCATAACGGCCCTTTGTAAGGATCAAGGGCCCGTAGTGCAGCTCATCTGAGGCAACTTTTTCTATATTCAATTTTTTTTCTCAACTTTTATTCCTACGGACCGTTTTACCTATAAAACTACCAAAATGCATTATATCCACATAAATGTACCTAAATTCATGCACATTCACAGAGTTTTAAGCGTTGCTAGTGCCATAAATTCATGGCACATCAAGCCAGCAGCTGTAATTGCAGTAGTAGTTCATGGTAAGGGAAGAGGTTGGGGATGCGGGCGAAGGCCTGCCGTAACCAAGGGAGGGGCTCCTGCTCCTTCTCCTTTAAGAGATAGGTCGGCATCTCTGGTATCGTTCATAGTTTAAGAAAGGGTGGCCATAGAGGTGGAAGTACCGGCGCAGGGAGAGGTTCTTGCGGCTCCAGCATCCTTTGAGGTTCTGGCTCAAGTTCTTAACCTCTTGAGTGGCCTCATGGCTAATGGGGCAATGCCAGTAACTCCTGCGGGGCAGCAATCAGGGATACAACATGCGGTTGTAGTGGCTCCTCGTGTTGATGACATTTCTAGAGGCAGTCATATTCCCCAGGTCGGTGGTTGGGCCTGTGATGACAGGGGAGGAGCATGATTTGTTCTGGAGGTTCACCAAGATGAAGCCTCCGACCTTTTATGGGACAGAGGCGGAGGACGCTTATGAGTTTATTTTAGACTGCCATGAGAGGCTCCATAAGATGGGGGCGGTGGAGAAGTATGGTGTGGAATTCGTCACCTTCCAGTTGATGGGTGATGCAAAGCTCTAGTGGAGGGATTTATTGGAGTGCAGACCAGCAGGGTCACCACCGTTGACTTGGACCCAATTCTACCTGGAGAGATAGGAGACAGGATGAGTTCACCACCATCGAGTAGGGAAGATCTTCTATTGCAGCCTGTGAGGCCTGATTCTATTCACTATCCAGGTATGATTTACCCCTACTGACCACAAAGGAAGAGAGGATCCGGCGATTTGTTAAGGGCTTGAATATGGGTCTCCAGTTATCAGCTCTCCAGATGGTCTCCTCAGGTAAAACTTTTCAGGAGGTGGTAGAATATATGAAGAATATAGAAGGCGTGAAACGGGAAGGGTATGCAAAGAATGCCAAGAAGAAAGCTCGAAGGATGAGTTCCTACAGTGGCCCTATTTCTAGGACTTTGGTACCATAGGGTTTCTCTGGGTGTCCTATTCAGTCGGCTATGCAGGTGTCAGCCGGAGGTCCATTAGGAAACACTTCCAGACCAGCTGGTATAGCTGGGGGTACTCATCTTGTCCGCTCAGACTTCGGGGCACGTCTTATTTTTGTTGTTTCGGTTCAAAGGCTAGTGATAAAGAAGGTATTCCATGAGTGTGGGGAGTATGGCGATATTCGTCGATGGTGTCCCAAGTTTGGTCAGAGCGGACAGATCATTCTGAATCCAACTCCTCGAGCTCTGGTCCCTGCCGAAAAATAAGGTATTGTGTACAGCATAGATCATCCACAGCTTGGGCAAGGTAGTCAACCAACCGTCAGAGGTGGTGCTCAGGTGGGTTAGGGTAGCACCCAGTCAGGTAGAGGGATGGCACAGCCCAACAGGGCCAGTTCACAGGCAATTAACCAGGCGCACTTTTATTCTTTTCCTGGTATGCCCCAAGTAGAGGCTCTAGACGCTGTTATTATAGGTACGATCTTCGTGCCCAACAAAATGGCTATTGTGTTGTCTGATCCAGGTTTTACATTTTTCTATGTGTTTGCTTATTTTGCATTGGGTTTGGATAATTTTTATGATATGCTTGATACTCCAATCCATGTGTCTACTCCTATTGGGGATTTTGTGGTGGTAAATAGGATTGTTCATGATTATATTGTTGATTTCATGAGGTTTGATGCTTTGGTAGACTTAGTGATCTTGGACATGTTTGATTTTGATGTGATTTTGGGAATGATCTAGTTATCCCCTTACCATGCCATTCTAGATTTCCATGCTAAGACCGACACTATATCAGGCCTAGGGTAGTCCAGGTTGGAGTTGAAAGGTAATTGTAGCCCTGCTCCTAAGAAACTCATCTCTTATAATCGTGTCTGTAAGTTGATAGAGGGGGTTGTTCAACGTATCTAGCGCATATTTGGGATACTAGTTCTGAGGGTCCTTCTATAAAGTGTCTCGATAGTCTGTAAGTTTTTAGAAGTGTTCCCTGCATATCTGGGCAGCATGCCGCCGGACCATGATATTGATTTCTATATAGATTTAGATCCAGGGATCCAACCTATTTCTATTCCTCTATACCGAATGGCACCTGTTGAGTTGACAGAACTCAAGGAAAAATTTCAAGAGCTACTTAGTAAAGGGTTTATTAGGCTGAGTATCTCTCCATAGGACATTCCAGTCTTGTTTGTGAAAAAGAAGGATGGTAGCATATGGATATTCATTGATTACCGTCAGTTGAACAAGGTAACTATTCAAAACAAGTACCCTCTCCCTTGAATAGATGATTTGTTTGATCAGTTACAGGGAGCGGCTATGTTCAAAGATTAACTTGAGGTCGGGTTACCACCAGCTAAAGATTCAGGATGAGGATATTCCTAAAACAGTCTTCCAGACTAGGTATGGGCATAACAAGTTTCTGGTCATGTCGTTCAAACTAATTAATGCCCCAGCTACGTTCATGTGCCTGATGAATGGTATCTTCAAACCTTACTTAGACTCCTTTGTGATTGTTTTTATTGATGATATCTTGGTGTATTCTAAGATTAAGCAGGAGCATGAGAATCATCTGAGAATAGTGTTGAAGTTTCTGAAGGAGAAGCAGTTGTATGCCAAATTCTCTAAGTGTGAGTTTTGGTTGGAGTCGGTGTCTTTTCTGGGGCATGTGGTCTCTAAGAAGGGAATCAAAATGGATCCACAAAATGTGGAGGCGATTAGAAACTAGGCTAGGCCTACTATTGTGATTGAAATTCGAAGTTTCGTAGGATTGGCCAATTACTACCATCGGTTCGTGAAGTGTTTTGCATCTATTGCTTCGGTGCTGACAAACATGACCCAGAAGGATATACCTTTCCAGTAGTCTGAGGAGTGTGAAGAAAGATTTTAGAAGCTCAAGACTCTATTAACCACGGCACCTATCCTAGCATTACTAGTGGAAGGTAAAGATTTCGTTGTTTATTGTGATGCCTCACAATCTGAGTTGGGTGTTATATTAGTGCAGGAGGGACAGGTCATTACTTATGCTTCAAGGCAGTTGAAGGTGCATGAAAAGAATTACCCAGCGCATGACCTAGAGCTAGCAGCAATGGTGTTTGCCCTGAAAATCTAGAGACACTACTTGTACGGGGCTTATTATGAGGTACTCACAGATCATCGCAGCCCGCAGTATGTGTTTTCCCAGAAGAATCTCAATTTGAGACAGAGAAGGTGGATGGAACTGCTTAAGGACTATGACTTCACCATCTTATACCACCCCAGAAAGGCTAATGTAGTGGCAGATGCATTGAGTCGGAATGCAGTGAGCATGTGCAGTCTAGCTTGCTAGGAAGGTACTTAGCGACCAATGGCCAGAGAAGTTCAAACACTAGCAAATAGTTTGGTGAGGCTATCTTTGACAGAAATAGGTGGGATACTATCTAGCATGGAGGCTAAGTTATCTCTGTTGGAGGAAATAAAGACAAGACAGTTTGAGGATGAGAAGTTAGATAAAATCAGAGATAAGGTCTTGCGGGGAGAAGCGAAGGAAGAAATGCTAGATGGCGAAGGGGTCCAGAGGATAAAGGGGCGCATGTGTTTTCCCCAATTTAGTAAACTAATTAAGACTCTTTTGGCAGAAGCTCAGAACTCGAGGTACTCCATTCACCCCAGAGCCACCAAAATGCACCATGATTTGAAGCAGCACTATTGGTGGGCCGGATGAAGAGAGATATTGTAGAGCATGTTTCCCAGTGTTTGAATTTCCAACAGGTGAAATACGAACACCATAATCCTAGGGGAGTACTTTAGAGGATGACTATCCTCGAGTGGAAATGGGAGAGAATAGCGATGGACTTCGTAGTTGTTATTCCAAAGACATTGGGGAAGTTTGATTCCATTTGGGTCATTGTGGATAGATTACCTAAGTTTTCTCACTTCTTGCCTGTCCAAGTGACTTACAATGTCGAGAAGTTGGCCAAGATGTATGTGAAAAAAGTGATTCAGTTGCATGGGGTGCCGATGTCGATTGTGTCTAATAAGGGTACTCAGTTCACCTCTCATTTCTAGAGGACCTTGCAGGCAGAGTTAGGCACCAGGTTAGACTTAAGCACAACCTTTTGATCTCAGACAGACGGACAATCAGAAAGGACCATCCAAGTGTTGGAGGACATGCTCCGGGCCTGTGTTATAGATTTTGGGGGCCATTGGGAGAAATTTCTACCATTAGCAGAGTTTTCCTATAAGAACAGCTATCACTCAAGCATTGGCATGACGCCATTTGAAGCTCTATACGGGAGGAAATGCAGGTCTCCAATCGGCTAGTTTGGTGAATTTGAGGTGTGACCTTGGGGAACTGATTTGCTAAAGGAATCCTTGGAGAAAGTTCATACAACCCAAGAATATCTAGTAGCTTCTCAAAATAGAGAAAAAACAATACGCAGACAAGAAAGTGCGAGATATGGAGTTTATGGAGGGAGAACAAGTTCTGCTCAAAATATCTCCCATGAAGGGGTGATGAGGTTCTGTAAATGGGGAAAGCTTAGCCTGAGGAATATTGGACCATTTGCGATTCTCCGACGAGTAGTAGAAGTAGATTATGAGTTGGACTTACCGCCAGGACTATCGGGAGTACATCCAACCTTTCATGTTTCCATGTTGAAGTACCATAGGGATGGATCGTATATTATCAAATGGAATTCCGTGCTACTAGATGAGAACTTGTCCTATAGAGAATAGCTGGTGGAGATATTGGCTAGGGAGGTCCACAAGTTGAGATCAAAGGAAATTTGCGACGATAAAGGTCCAGTGGAAGAATTGGCCTGTAGAGGAAGTCACTTGGGAGACCGAGGCTGATATGCAGATCAAATATCCTCAATTATTTGTGGAATCTGGTACATTCTCTTTCATGCTCTCATGTAGACCATTTGAGGATGAACGGTATTTTAATTGTTATCTTATATAATTACCCGAATGTCATTATAAGGAAAATGGACTTAGGACTCTTGAAAAAGGCAAAAATCTGAGGAGAATTGATGTGAATTGAGCTAAGTGTTAAAAGATGGCTTTTGGGGGAGCTAAATGTTAAACTCCTGAGTGTTTAAAGAATTCACCTTGTGTATTCGATTGAATGAGAATGGTTAAGGATAGTAATAATATCCTAAGATGACAGGCTCGTGCTCGAAGGGAGCATCCGGGCGAGCAATATTGATTAAGTGGCTTGTATCCAAGGGGAGTATCCGGATGAGCATATGAGTGGGAGCGGGTACCACGCCGGTATAGTACATGGATTTATAGATTCCCCTGCAGGTAATAACTGGAATGGTAGAAATAAGACCCTCTAGCATGTGTGTACATTGATTTTGATGAAGGATTGTTTATGGTGATATGGGGGAGGTGTGTGTCCGACATATCACCATTTGCTCTATTTTATGATGTGTATGTAACTTGTGAAAGTTTTGGAATGAGTATATGCCAAGTGTCTGAGTGGAATTGATGATCCTGTAATTGTAATTGAAACGAGGAGAGTAGAAAAGAGCCTAAGTGTGATGCGGATTAATGATTATGGATGTCGAGTTGATCTTCTTATGATGAAATGCTTTAAACTGCATGTTATGATGAGTTATTATTAATTTATGTCAAAACTTGTGCTATATCTGAATGAAATATAGAATGTGTGAACTATTGAAAACTGTGAATTGATGAAGGTGCAGCTAAGTCGAACTATTGCCTTGAGCAGTGTCATTGCGGCGAGACCACTGTAGCGGTCAAGTGACTGCTGCAGTGAAAGTCCCAATCTAGTGAGCAGGTCGGTTGTCACTTGTGCAGAGCTAGTGTACTTGAAATGTTACTGTACTTATGTATGATGTTCGGGATTGATTTTATATTGTTGCTGCCATCTTATATGTTATTATATAAGGTCGATCGATGATGTCTACCAGTACCGTGTTTTGTACTGACCCTACTCCTGCACTTCTTTTCTGAGTACAAAATATGATCTAGGAAGCTCCTCTTGTCCCCACCTATAAACAACAGCAGTTCCTTTGAAAGGTGAGTGACGTGGAATGGGCTAATTCACTCCTCATTCGAAGATGTCTCTCCTTCGGACATTGCAACTTCTATTTCTTATTAGTTTACATATTCCAAGACTTGTAGTTAGATGTTGAAGTGTAATGACTTTTGGATCCTGAGAAGTTTTGTTGTTTTGTTTTAGTTGGTTATTATAAATTCCGGATATTTCATTTACTTCTATTTTGTTACAAATGTTACTTCTTCTTGAAATGGTTGTTGACGGGATAGTTGTTGGGAAGCGTTGGTTCGCTCACTGAGTGGTTAGTATGGGTGTCTATCACGGTCATTAAGGTCGTGATATGTGAGGTATTTATATTTTCTAATACTTGTTCCAGGGGTATTTAAAGTGGCGGTTGAGGATCTTACTAGGTTATATTTACATATAATTCACTCCTTACTTGCATGTCCATGTAGATAATGTTGGTGACAACGAAGTTAGTAGATGACGAATGTGTTGAAGTTGATCCAATTGCTAAGGTGAGCCACCGCATTGTTCATGGAGGCTTCCAAAAGAGACTTTATCCTTTATTTAACACTATTTTCTTATTTGGTTTACACATCCCAGTCTTTTGTAGTTCACTAGATGCTCCATGGTCTAGTGTGGGATTCGGATTTACATTAATAATTTGAGATTTGAATTTTTTGTAATTAATTATCATATTATTTGAATTCATACCTAAATTATTAAGTATTGTGAATTAATGGTTAATGTGTGAAAGTGGGTCACCTTGCCGGTGGTGTGTGCTGAGTGTCAATCACGTCTAGGGGGTAATTTGGGACGTGACAATCGACCTAGCCCAACTCATAATTTGATAAATTTAAGATGTGATTTTTAAGCCCATTTTAAAATGAGGTTTTTAGCCATGCCCGAATAAGCCCATTGGCACGTGGGCTTATGTGAAGTGAATTAGGCCGGACCATGTATTAAACAAAAAATTAATTAAAAATAAAATATTACTAAATATAACCAGAGGACTCCAAACGTAAAATCTACTTAAACCATAATTTTAATGGACAGAATATTGTCATCTGATTTTGTGTTTTGTTGTGATCTACTGGAACAAAAGTATGTTTGTATTTTTATTTAGCTAGTTGTAGTGTTACTTATTAACTGTTTAATTAGCTTATTAATATCTCTATTTGGTTTGAGTGTTATCATGTCAAAAGTTATTTAGTTTCATAGAAAATTTATGTCCAACAAGATTGTTTCTTATACGATGTACCCAATATGTTTGCATAGACTGAGAATGATTTCAGATTGAAGTCATACAACTAAATCTGTACTTGAAGTGAAACTTAATAACTACTATTAGAATTATTTTATTTGTAGATTTGAGACTTGATTTACAAGTAGTAGCATCACGAAATATTATGTTGTAAATATTTTTTATTTAGAATCTTTAAATTATATTTTAAAAATATATATTTTTTAAAAATAGGTTGGCCCGACGCGGTCCGTAGTCCACATAGTTATAGGTTGGGCTTGTTATTTTATAGCCCATCATTTTGATGGGCCAGCTTGGCGTGACCCGTCAAATTCTAAAGCCCAAATATGCTTAGTCCGAATGGATTAGACCGACCGATATTGACAGTTCTACTAGCAGTATTCTTTTAATTAATAGCAACTCTTTAAATTCTTTACTTTAATACTACTAAACAATTGAAACTTGATTAATGTACCCATTTAAGAGTGAAACATTTCGGTTTCATTATTTTATCAATCGCAACTCTTTAAATTCTACAATTTTGAAATTCATGATTAGAAGCAATTTTTAATGTACTAATTATCAAGAAAAATACTTTAATCTTTTAAAGGACTTAAAATTTGCATTACCATTTAGAAAAGGGATAAAAAGGTCCTTAAATCTTTTATGGACATTTAGGTAATTTAATTTTTACTTTTAGAATAGAATGATATATACAATTTGAGTTTGACACTGTAATTTATTTATTATTATTGCAAATTAAAATATATTGAAATCAGATAATTCTTCTAAATTATGATCCAGAATAGTTTTCACTTTTACATATAACAAAAAAGAATCAGATACAAATTTGTTAAGATTCTGAAAAAATATATTTTACGTATAAAAATTATATTAAGTTACCTAACTTCTTCACATACAAGTGCTACAAAAAAAGATTAGTGAAAATTAGTAACATGTAGTTTTTTTTCTTTCCTTTGTTTTCCTTTTTTTTTTCGATATTTATAGACCTGATTTCAATAGTGGTAAAAGGTTATTTTTTATCTATGTACACAAAAAAAAATTGATTCAACCAAAGTTTATGTCTTAAATATTAAAACCTCCTAGATAGTATTTTAAGAAAAAAAATTTAATTGATTTCAATATTCTACGTATTAATAATTAATAAAAAAAAT
>JACEIK010003530.1:0-43980 GCA_018107945.1 Datura stramonium | reverse complement strand
TGGCTGGAATCACGCCATTGGTTGATACCATGGCCCATTGTATGGGTTGTTGGTTCTTTCAGATTTATTTTTAAGTTTTGCAGGTTAAGGTTTTTTTGCTAATATTTGATTCTTTTAAATCCTAAGTGACATCGTTTTAGGCTTCCTTAAGGTCAGATTAAAGGGTTTAATTTATCCAAACATCACTCTCTTTAAATCACCGTAGTTGGGAAATCAAGCTCTCTAGGCAAGCTAGGGTTCTTCATCTTCTTCATCCCAATATTTCTTAGGTCTTCGAAACAAGTTAAGAAATCATATAACCCAGGTATGTAGGGTCATGAATGAGAATTTCTTCTACCCTCAAATCCAATTTCATCTCAATCTAATGAATTTAAGTCTCCAAGCATGATTTTATAAAATTCTAGGGTTAGATCCAATTCTCATGAAATCTCTTATAAATTCAAGTCTCTTATGATTTAATCATGATTTATGATTTTGAATGTATTTTTCTACTAGAATATCTCCTGAATCCATGTTTTCAAGTTTATGATGATTTTACTCAATTACGTATGATCTTATGAATTTCAAGCTTATGAACCTTTGATTTCAAGTTATGACAGTTTATTCAAGTATACATGAATTTCATGAATCTCAAGTATGTATCATGGCTGACTCAGCGGCTTTGTTTTCAAGGATAGTTCATGTATGTCAAGTATGATTATGATTTCATGATTTCAACTAGTCCATGTAAAACCAAGTATGTTTCATGATTATGACTATGAGCAATATGCTAGTATCCAGCATTGAGTAGGCCGGTATTCAGTGTACCCAGGTCTCAAAACTACGTGCCACAATAGGTATATATTCATATTCTGGGCCTCTCCAGAGAGTGTTTCCCCCAGCCCGATGGGTCTTACATCTGATATCACGCCTTTATCGTTCATTGTCCTGGAAAGGCTTAGGATGGCTCTGCCCACTAGAGCTAGACAATTGGGGCATCATGTGCTCATTCATGATAGTGTCGGTTATGATGAAGCCTCCCACTGTTCCTCATGTTTTAAGTTATTTAAGTACAAGATTTATGATATCATGTTTTATAGTATGATTGACCCATTGATCAGATTATAATCTTTTACTTATGTTTTCAACCATTTTAGACCATATGATTTTACTTTCAAAGCGTTGGGTCAATATGCTTCAGCATATGATGATTAATTCATGTTTATGACTATCTCAAGATCATGATTTTAGCATGTTGTCCTCACTCTCATGTCTAAGCTTACTGTATACTCATGATTTTGAGACTATCATTTCACTAGTGTGTTTATACTTACCTTGCACACTCAATACATTCAAAGTACTGAACGCATACTTCCATGTGATATCATCTCATGATATAAGTTCGGATGACCAGTCTCAGCCCCGATGTTAGCTTCGCTCCCGCATCAGTCCAATTCAGCTCCTGTTTTGGTGAGTCCTCATGATTCGAGGATGGAAATTTTAATACATGTTTCTTTCTTTTTATGTATTTTAGTTTCAAATATAGTGAGATAGTTGGGGGTGTTTTCCCATCAACTCATCATATAATTAGAGGTTTTTCAGACAGTTATATATAAATGATTCAGCTTTGTTGACTTGTTGTTTACGCTTACGCTTTATGATATTCAGTCTTTCGCTCATGTTATGTTCATGATTCCTTTAAGCTTAGTTTATGTTCAAGAATATGCTATGTATGTATCATGAGTTAGCTTGGAGACATCCGTGGTTGTAGGTCCTATGTTGCGGTCCAGGGTGTAATGCCCTGAAAACTCAAGGACTAGACTCGAGACTTAAATTAGAGAAAACTAGAAAATATGCATCAGGTCACAAAATGCGTCGTTCTGTGACCCATGGGGAGTGACCACGAGTCGTTAAGTGACTCGTGGTGAGACCTGGGGTTTTATTTTGAAATTTTTGTGTTTGGGGTGAGCATGGGCATGACCACGAGTTGTGGTCCACCCCCACGAGTCGTGAGATGACCCGTTGTAAAGGATAATTTGAAGACCTAGAGGATATTGGCAGTGAACTTCACGATTAGTCACCACGAGTCGTGGTCCAAGCTACGATTCATTAGGTGACCCATGGTTCAAAATAGATGGGAGAGTAATAATGCTGACAATATAGGTGATGAGTAGGCTACCATGAGTCGTAGGGTACACCATGAGTTGTGGTTTCCCTAGTGGTGACCAATAGGGGATTTTGGGTAGTGGACCCAACGACCGTGAAGACGAGTCGTGGTCACTAGGCACGAGTCATAGGGTCCCTCATGGGGACTAGCAGGCAGTTTTTTCTGCGAATTTCCTAAGGGTACTTTGGTAATTTCCTAACCTCCTAAATCCTAAAATAAGTCATTTTGGATTATTTTGAGGGGATTTAGAGGGGAAAAATAGTTTTTCCCCTCATTCCCACTCATCTTTATTAAATACACCGTAAGCTTTCCTCTCAAGAAGCTCTCAAACAAGACTAGGGTTTTCCTCCAGTGCAACAGTCCAAGCTTCCTTCTCCAAGGAAATTCTAACTCAGGTATGTGGGAATTCAATAAGAGGATAGTTCTTCCCTTGTGTCCCCCAAAACCCTTCTCTAGTTTCTATAAAATCCTAGCCCTGAACTTTCGAATGTGAAGAGAATATATTTCAGTTTTCTTTGAATTCACATAGAATGATATCCATGATTATTTCAGATATGATTTCCATCAGTTCATGTTTAAATAGATATTATTCCCATAAAAGTTAATTCTAGCCCTGCAGATTTTCGAGTGTTAAGAAATTCTTGGTAATGCTTCATTTAATCCATGTGGAATTATTGTGATATATTAATTATGGATATTTTCCACCAGTTAGTGACAGTATTGATGCTTATCCCTGTACATTGAGTTTCGCTCTAGTCTTTGAGAGTAGAAAAGACTAGAACCTTGCTAAAGTGATTAACCTCGAAATTTTCCTAATTATATCAGTGTGGTGAATTCCCACATTATTCTATAAGCTAAATTCTCTGTCAGATACATGATTTCCTAGCTTTAGTTAAAATGTGAGAATACTCAGCTTCATTCAGAAATGTCAGCTGATCAATTTGACTACAAAATTTCTCGAGGTGTCAGTATTACCTCTAGGTTATCAGAATCAGTTTCAGAATTCAGATTATTGGTCAACTAAGAGGTCATGAAACTTATATAGCTTTGACTAGCCTTAGGACCCCAGTTTAGATTATAGTTTGTTCTTAGATGGTTACGACACTTCTAGATAAGTAGGTTTGACTAGTCTAGAACCCAGTTTCAGAATCTGGTCCGATAAGACTCTCAAGGTATTTTTAGATATGTATCCCTGACTAGTCTTAGGCCTAGTATCGAACTATCAGCTTAATTTTCAGTCTAGGATTATTCAGTGGGAGTAGGATTAGCATCGAGCAGACTGGGGTTCTAGCGCACCCAGGTTCCCAGAACTACATTGCTAGTGTAGGTTTCAGTATTTATTGGCCTGATTGGCGCCAGACTTTTATGATCACCCAGTTCATGCCTTTATACCCTGACAAGGTATATTAGGTCCTATCGGTGGGGTGTATACATCAGACTCCATGTCTAGCTCACGTGGTTACTTGTCGGTTATAGACATCCCACTGGGCGCTTAGTCTAGTCTAGTAAAGTTTAGTCCGCATCAGTATTCCATGCTTATAACATGCTTTTACCATCCGACAGGGTCTTCTAGACAACCTTAGTATTTTAGTTATTCAGATCAGTAGCTTTAGTTGGTCATCGCACGTATCTCCAGTTCAGCATTTCTCTTATTATTTATTCTACCGTATTATGTTACTCTCATTTAATTAGTAAACTCAAAGTACCGATGCATACTTTTATGCTGTATCTTTTATGATACAACCGTAGGATCTCGCCTCAACCTGTTAGCCGGCAGTTCACCGAAGATCTCAGCTATTCCAGTTGGTGAGTCCTCATCCTTCGAGGACGGAGATTTATTGCTTTAGATATACTTTATTCCTTTTTATTTAGATTTTGGGAGTTAGCTGGGGTTTGTCCCAAAGAAACTTATTAGTCATAGTGGCTTTCAAATGTAGATTGACTTTCAGACTCAAATTGGTTTTTATTAGACTTGTAGCTTTTGTTTCAATATTTTCAGGTATTGATATTTTGCTTTAAACTTCTCGCATTTATCTTTATATTACTCAGATGCCAAGCAGTATGATAGACCAGGTTGATCAGTCACAAGTTACTTCAAGTATCGTGTTTCGTCCAGCGTGACACTCGAGGCATGACAAACTTGGTATCAGAGCACTAGGTTTAGAGTATCCTCAGATGTCTAAAAGTCACATCGAGTAGAGTCCCCTTCATGGGTGTGAACCGCACCACACTTATGATGGGGAGGCTACGAGATGTCATTAGAAAATTCCTTTATTTCATACTCCTTATCGTGCGCGAAATTCATTTCCAGAATCATTCTCCAACTTGTGCTCTACTTTTGTTTTAGTGAATTATGCCTCCACAATGCGGTAATGGAAGGAGGGCTAGTAATGCATTGCGGCTTGTGCATCAATGCCTTGTAGGTCCCTCAGATGACTCGGTATCTACCGCAGGAATTCAGGGCGGCCATTCAGTTGCTCGCCCAAATTGTGACCAACCAGGTGAACCAACTGGTGGGTTCCAATCAACAACAACAGTTCTGCAACAGCTGCCCGAGTGTGGGATTTCACCGTAAAGAAACCTTCCGGACTTTCATGGATCTAATGTGGGAGAGGACCCACAAGGATTTTTGGACGAGATTAAGAAAATCACCCGAATCATGGGTGCCAGTCCTTTAGAGAAAGTTGACTTGGCTGTCTGGACGCGGAAAGGGGTAGCCCAAGTCTTGTATGAATAGTGGAAGCTGAGGGGAGGCCATGGAGGCGTGACTAGTGTATCGGGAGGAGTTCACTACAGCCCTTCCCCGGATATATTTTTCCCTCGAGATCTTAGGGAGGCCAAGGTAGAAAAGTTTATGAACCTGAGACAAGGAGTCAGTACTGTAGAAGAGTATGCTCTGAAATTCACCAGGCTGTCCAAATACGCTCTAGAGATGGTATTTGAGCCAAGGGCTCATGATAAAGTTTTTAAAATGGGGTGTCAAATATGGTTCTCAAATAGTGTAGGAAAGCTATGCTGAATAAAGGATATCGACCTCTCCAGCCTCATTGTCTATGCTTAGCAGATAGAGGCTGCAAACTGGAGCGACATGGAGATAAAGAATAAGAAGGAAAGGATCGGATAATAAAATTATGGCCACTAGAGGTTCGACTGCAGCCATCCACAACAGCAGCAGCAGCAGAGGGCTCCAATGCCCAGCTCAGCTAGTGCCCACCAAGTCCCGCAAGGATCGGAGGGTGGAGCATCTGGCTCGACTTAGAGTTAAAGTGCCGGTAATGTGTATCCATCTGCCCAAGTATGGAAAGAATAACCTAGGAGAGTGTCTTTCTGTGTGGTCGGAGGGCTGTTTGGTTATGGATAGCTTGTGCATTGGCTTAAGGCTGCCCATTAGCAGGACAGGGGAGATCACGATCTAGTACCTTAGCAGCTCCAGCAGGCCGACCGACTTCAAGAAAGTGCCAGCATCGTGTACGGGAGGACGGTCAATGCCAAAATCATTTTTATGCAGTATCATCTCGTTAGGATAAGGAGAACTCACCGGATGTGGTCACGGGTATGTTACATCTTTTCTATCTAGATGTATATACGTAGCTTGATTCGGGGGCCACACTATTGTTCATGACTCCCTACATAGAAGTTAAGTTCAATATTAGTCCAAGTCCTCTCGTAACCTCGCCCTACCCCAAATTGGCTAGCCGGGGCTAGAGCACTGTGTATAGAAACCGCCCAATCTCGCCTTTCAATAAAGTAATCGCATACGACCTTGTAGATTTAGACATAGGCAACTTCGACCTCATCCTAGGCATGGATTACACTCCGACTATGCCTCGCCGACCGTGCAATCAGTGGTCACGTGTTTTAGTTCCCTAAGCGCCTCAAAAATGGTCTGGAAATAGTTCAACACGAAAGGGTAGGTTTATTTCCTGCCTTAGGGCCAGGAAGCGTATTTCCAAGGGATTATTTACCACTTAGCTCGGGTCAAGATTCCGACTTCCGAGACCCCAACTATCTAATCATTCCCCTCGCAACAAGTTTCCGTATTTCTCGAAGATCTTCCCTGTTCCTCCCGAACGGGAAGTTGACTTCGGCATAAACCTGGCTCTAGATTCAGGCTCCATCTCCATCCTCCCTATAGAATGGCTCCAAATGAACTTAAGGAGTTGAAGGAGAAACTAAAAGATCTTCTTGATAACGGTTTTATCAAACCCAGCATCTTCTCGCCCTGGGTGCTCTAGTGCTATTCGTGCGAAAGAAAGCAGTTAGTACCTCAGAATGTGCATCGACACATCGCTGAACAAGGTCACAATCAAGAATGGCATCCTATGCTCCTTTTCGTAATTGATGACCTGTTCGACCAACTTGTGGATCCAGCTGTTTTTCCAAAATATATCTTGTGTCGTGGTATCATCACCTAAGAGTCAGAGCGTGACATACCTAAAAACAACTTTCAAGACTCGGTATGGTCACTTCGAGTTTGCGGGTTATGTCCTTCGACTAACAAATGCCCTGCAACCTTTATGAACTTGATGAACAGAGTTTTCTGGCAGACCAGATGTTCTGGCCATTGCATTTTGGCTCTATGACATCCTCGGTATACTCCAAAATGAGAAAGAGAATCCTAATGTCCTCGAGGATAGTTCTTCGTACACTCAGAGACTGCCAGCTGTTCGCCAAATTCAGCAAGTGTGAATTCTAGCTGAAGTCTGCGACTTTCCTGGGTCAAGTGTGGTCTCGGGTGAGAAGTATTCAGGTTGACCTTTGTGATATGCTAGCGGAAAGATCGGGCCTGCATCAACCTCTCCAAATCGAAATAAGAAGTTTCTTGGGATTGCTGGTTATTACTGACTTGTGGAAGGCTTTTTTCATAGCATCTCCTCTGACTAGACTGGCTCAAAAGAAGGTGAAATTTTAGTGGTCAGATGCATGTGAGAAGAGTTTTTAGGAATTAAAAGCTCAACTCGCTACCGCTCTAGTGTTGACTCTACCGAAAGGATCAGATGGATTTTTAGTATATTGCGACGCTTTTAGAGTTGGACTCGGTTGCGTTCTGATGCAGTGGGCAAAATGATAGCCTACACCTCTAGACAGTTCAAGGTTCATGAGAAGAATTATCCAACTCATGACTTGAGTTGGCAAACGTAGTGTTTGCATTGAAAATATGGAAACATTACTCTATACTGGGCTCACATTGATGTTTTCACCGATCACAGTTTCAGTATGTATTCAGTCAGAAGGACTTGAATCTTCATCAGAGAAGGTGGTTAGAGCTCCCGAAGGATTATGAAATGAGCATGCTATATCACCTAGGCAAATCCATGTTGTGGCTGATGCCCTAAGCAAGATGTCTATGGGTAGCGTGGCTCATATTGAGGAAGGCAAAAGAGTTGGCGAAGGATATTCACAACCTAGCTCAGTTAGGGGTGCAAAGTATTGACTCAACAGGGTGGAGTGGTGATGCAAAGAGGTCAACTCCTTTTTTGGTTGTTGAAGTTAAGTCCAAATAGGACGAAGATCCTATTCTACCTTAAACTCAAGGAAGCAGTTCTCAGGAAGGTGGTTGAGGCTTTCTCCAAAGGGGAGATGGTGTGCTCCATTATCAGGAAATTGTGTGTACCGAACGCCGGTAACTCCGAGACAATAGATATCGGGTCAAGCACACAACTCGAGATACTTCATCCACCCCGGTGCTACTAAAATGTACCAAAATTTTCGGGATATTTATTGGGTAAACGTATGAGAGACATCACCGAATTAGTAGCTAAGTGCCCAAATTGCCGCGCACGTCAAGGTTGAGCATCAAAGACCTCGAGGTATGCTCCAGATATCGCATACCTACGGAAGTGGAAAGAAGTAAATATGGACTTTATTACGGGTCTACCTCGAACTCATCGACAACATGATTCCATCTGGGTAGTAGACCGGATGACTAAGTCAGCATATTTCCTCCCAGTTAAAATTACAAATGCAGCTGAGGACTATGCTATACTTTACATCCATGAGTTGGTCCGCTTCATGGGGTGCTATTATCCCCTTATCTCTGCATAGAAGTACCTAGTTCACCTCACATTTCTAGAAGTCTTTTCAGAAGGGACTTGGCACCCAGGTCAATCTCAACACAACTTTTCACCCATAGATAGATGGGCAAGATGAGCGGACCATTCAGACCCTAGAATATATGTTGAGAGCGTGCGCGATCAATTTCTTAAGCGCGCTTGGTACGACTATTCTGCCTCTTATCGAGTTTGTGTACAAAAATAGTTATCACTCCAGCATCCAGATGGCCTCATTTGAGGCATTGTATGGTAGAAGGTGCAGGTCTCCTATTGGATGGTTTGAGGTTGGCGTACTACTATAATCGGGACAAACTCGATTCGTGAAGCTATGTAGAAGGTACAACTCATTAGAGAAAGACCTAAAAGAGCTCATAGATGTCAGAAATCTTATGCTGATGTGAGAGAAGAGAATTAATTTTGCTGTGGATGACTGGGTCTATTTGAAAATTTCACCCATGAAAGGGGGTGATGAGGTTTGGGAAGAAGGGGAAAGCTCAGCCCGAGATATATGGGACCCTACGTAATTATGAGGCGAATCGGCAAGGTAGCTTAAGGCTGGAATTACCTTTTAGAATTGGCATCCATGCACCCAGTATTCCATGTGTCACTATTGAAGAAATGCATCGGTAATCCAATCAATTGTGCCATTAGACAAAGATAGCAATAAAGGATAGTCTCTCATAAGATGAGGTCCCATTATAGGATCCTTGATCGTTAGTTTTGTAAGCTAAGGAACAGCGGAGTAGTTTCAGTTGAGGTCTTATAGAGAAATCAGTAGGTTGAGGAGCTATGTGGGAGGCCGAAGCAGATATGATGGCCAAATACCCACATTTGTTCTTTTCTCGGCTCAGCCAGCTTTTTAAGGTACCAACTTCCTCCCTATAACTCCATTCAATCTTTACGTGGTTCCGCTCTTCTTTTCATGTATTTGATCATGTGTATGATTAGTGAATTTAGTTCAGACTTGTAGTTCAGTTCGGAGGTAGTCATTCCGTTAGTTTTTAGCCTTTACAAATAGTATTTGGAATATAGTGATTGTAATTTAAGTGATTTCATGTGTTTTCCAACATTCAAGGACGCATCGTTCCTAAGCGGGGGAGATATTGTAATGTCTCAAGAACTCAAGGACTAGACCTGGGACTTAAGACCAGAGAAAACTAGAAAATCTGCATCAATTCACAGAATGAGTCATTTTATCACCTGTGGGAGTTGGACTCATAAGTCATTAAGTGACTTGTGGTGAGACTTGGGGTTTATTTTGAAATTTTGTTGTTTGGGTTGATTCTCATGTGCGTGACCACGAGTCGTGAGAGACCGTGGTCATGATAATTTGAAGACCAGGAGAATATTGGAAGTGAACTTCACGATTAGTCACCACGAGTCGTGGTCCAAGCCACAATTTGTTAGGTGACCCATGGTTCAAAATAGATGGAAGAGTATGATGTTGGCAAAGGTAGTTGATTTGTGCAATACCACTTAGGTCATAGGGTACACCATGAGTCGTGGGTGTCCCTCGTGTGACCAATAGGGGATTTTTGTGCGTGGACCCAACGATCGTGATCACGAGTCGTGGTCACTAGGCACGAGTCGTAGGGTCCTCCGTTGGGGACTAGCAATCAGTTTTTCTTATGAATTTCCTAAGGGTACTTTGCAATTTTCTAACCTCCTAGATCTTAAAATAAGTCTTTTTAGATTATTTTGAGGGATTTAGAGGGGCAAAAATGAAGCCTCTCATTCCCACTAATCTTTAGAAAATATACTATAAGCTTTCCCTCTCAAGAAGCTCTCAAACAAGACTAGGGTTTTCCCTCCATTGCATAGCTTCAAGATTCCTTCTCCAAGAAAATTCTAACTCAGGCGGAATTCCAACAAGGGGATAGTTCTTCCTTTGTATCTCAAAACTCTTCTCTAGTTTCTCTATAAAACTTAACCCCGAGCTTTCGAATATGAAGAGAATATATGTCAGTTTTCTTTGAATTCACATAGAATGATATCCATGATTATTTCAGATATAATTTCCATCGGGCTCACGTTAAATTGATGTAGTTATTCCCGTGAAAGTGAATTCTAACCCCCGCAGATGCCAAATGTTAAGAAATTTTTTGGTAATGCTTCGTTTAATCATGTGGAATTATTATGTTATATTAATTATGGATACATTTCCACTAGTTAGTGACAGTCTTGGATACTTATCCCTTTACATTGAGTTTAGCCCTAGTCTTCGAGAGTAGAAAACATTAGAACCTTGCTAAAGTGATTAACCTTAAAAGTTTCCCTGATTATATCAGCGGTGGTGAAGTCCCATATATTCTATATGCTAAATTCTCAGTGAGATACATGATTGCCTAGATTTAGTTAAAATGTGAGAATACTCACACAGTCAGGAAATGCCACCTGATCAGTTTAAACCATAAAATTTCTAGAGGTGTCAAGATACTTCTCGCTATCGAATCGATTCGAATTCGATTATTGGTCCATTAAGAGGTCATGACACTTATATATCTTTGACTAGCCTTAGGGACCCCAGTTTAGATTATAGTTTGTTCTTAGATGGAGCATGAACTTCTAGATAAGTAGGTTTGACCAGTCTAGAATCCAGTTTTAAAATCTAGTCCGATAAGACTCTTAGGGTACTTTCGTATATGTATCCTCGACTCATTCATGGGCCTCAAAAGACGAACTATCAGCTTAGTATTCAGTCTAGATTATCCAGTGAGTAGGACTTAACATCGAGTGGATTCAGTTCTATACCTGTAAATCTTAACTAAGTTGCTAGTGTAGGTTTCTAGTATTTATTGGCCTCGATTGGCCCCATACTTTTGTTATCACCTGGCTCATGCCTTTATACCCTGACAAGGTATATTAGGTCCTATCGGTGGGGTGTATACATCAGACTCCATGTCTACCACGTGGTTACTTGTCGGTTATAGACTTCCCACTTGGCAGTTTAGTCTAGTCTTAGTAAAGTTTAGTCTGTGACGTTATTCCATGCTTATAACATGCTTTTACCATTCACAGTAGTCTTCTAGACAACCTTAGTATTTCGCTATTCGACGCAGTTTTAGTTGGTCATCGATGTATTCCAGTTCAGCATTTCTCTTATTATTTATTCTACTGTATTATGTTACTCTCATTTAATTAGTAAACTCAGTACTAATGCATACTTTTATGCCGTATTGTTTTATGATGTTCGCAGATCTCGCCCAGCCCGTTAGCCTCAGCTCACCGAAGATCTCTGCCTATTCCAGTTGGTGAGTCCTCATCCTTTCGAGGACAGAGATTTATTGCTTGTATATACTTTTCTTCCTTTTATATTTAGATTTGGAGTTATCTGGGGTTTGTCCCAGCAAATTTCATTAGTCATAGTGGCTTTATCGTAGATTGGCTGTGCTTAGATTGGTTTTTATTAGACTTATAACTTTGTTTCAATATTTTCAGGTATTGATATTTTGCTTTAAACTTTTGTTGTACATATCTTTATATTTCTCAGGATGCCAGTGTATGATAGACCAGGGTTGACTTGGGGTCACATGTGACTTCAAGTATCATGTTTCGTCTAGGGTGTAAACTCGGGCGTGACAAGAGTCCATGTTTGGGCCGTGATAGTAAGACTTTGTGTGCTCTAATCTCAATTTCCTAATACCTTCTCTTTGGCTGTGGTTAAGCTCTAAAGTTTTTTAACGTGTTGTATTTATATGATTAAGTAGTGATTTGTAAATCTCCAAATTCTACTAAGGCTTGGTTTAAGGCTTTTCAAGAAACCAATCCTTATTTAACTTTGATTTTATCTTCAAACGTATATGACTAACTTCTCCTAATTAAAAGCTAATTTCATATGTTCAATTCATGGTAAATTTCTTTCTTTTGAACTCTGATGCCTTATAGAATTGAATCAAGGCTAGTTAAAATTTTCTAGAGTTTTATTTTATGTGTGGAATTGCTTCTGAAATCAAGTTCCTTGTTCTGCAATTGTATGTTTAAAGGACCAGTTCCCCTGTATTGCTCGTTGTAATAGTTCATTTTGGATATCTGTTAAGGACCCGATTTTTGTACTATCTTCTTAATTCTTTCTTGTAAATAGATTGTCACTTGTACAAAGTTTGAAAATCATTAATACACCGTATGATCTTGAATGTAGATTCTGAGATTAAGGTAGCTCCTCGAAGCTCAATAATTTTTTCTTTTTTGATGATGAAAAAACTCATAACAGTTTCATACTTCTTCATGTGTACCATGTAGTTTCATCAATCTTCATATGCTTTTTTGTGTGCAACTTTCCCCCAAGCATAGCTCCTATGTTGACACCTTTTCTAAGAGCTATCTCCACATTGATTCGACATTTTCGCCTATATGTTGATCCATCTTCTCGACTTTTGTAAGATTTTGAGATTACCCAAGTCAAAGTAAGTAAACTTTCCGTGAGATGTTAAGACTACTTCAATTTATGTAGGAATTATCTTTCATTCATGTCAACCTGCTAGATGGCCAGGTTTGAGGACTCAATCATATCCTTGTGTCTTCTTCTTTTGACATCTATTCATTCTTTTTCATAAGGATCAAATTCTTTCTTTTTTACAACGCCGTATTACCATATATAATTTCTACATATCTATAAAATTATATAGCTATATATAATGTAATTGCAACTTTCTTCTTCATGATCTGCCAAGTTCTTCTTCACTTTTTTTTATAGATGGATATATCCAATACGGTTCTACATAGAATTGAGTTCTTTATGAATAAGAACATGTTTTTTTGTACAATTCAACTCTACATTATATGAATACATTGAAAGATACATTTGATAATGGAACATCTCAATAATTTTCTATCTTGGCATCATCAAAAGCAACAACGTTTAGTAGACTCCTCATGAGAACAAAGAAATATTAATTTTCAATCCAAAACAACTAATACAGTATATTTTGGCATCCTTTAATTCAAGGGACCAAATCAAGTAGAAATTACATTAGCTTATAACACTGCTATAAAAAGATTAAATATGATGTTGAATTCAAAGGTGACACTCCCCAAAATCCAACTTTGGGGCACAATCATTCAATGCTATGGAACCACATCGAAAACACCTTATGATTATGATAGTTTATACAATGGCCCAAGCATTTTTATTTAATCCAATTACGTCTTTTGTAGATTAAGACACTAATTAATTAAAATAAAGAATGATATAAATCATAAGAATATTTATTTTTTAGTTAGACATAGCAGTATGCTCCCAATAAGCCAAATAAAGACTCAAGTAGTACCCATGACACATCTATCTATAGAGTCTCTATGAAAAGAATAAAAAATTCAAGATGTAACTCAAAATTCTAATAAAACAAGTAAAATAGCCAATGACACCATGATCAAGAATGTGGGCTCACCAAAAGTCTATGTGAATAGCAAGTCTTTCTAAGCGGTACGATCTTTTTGTAATCCTTTTCCTCTATGCTTAACATACGATAAAAATCAACGACAGGTCCGAATACCGGATACCAAAAGAATGTCTTGGAACAAGAGTTCATATATAAAATAGTCATGAAAATAATAATAATGATAATTTTTAAAATTTTCAACTTTTAAATAATCACATCATTATTTCCTTTTTTAATTTTTTAATAGTAATAATTAAATAGTGCAATCTCAAGAATGTAGAGAAGTCACATTTGTCACGCCTACCTACCCTAGACATAGCGAGACCACCACCAATACCTTAATTTGCGCAAGTGAACCAAATAACATGACATAACTCTTAACATGTGCGAAAGAGATAAGATAAAATTCCTTGTATCATATGAAAACTCATTAAGAAGAAAGAAATTCTCATTTCAAAAGCTTTCATTTAGATCAATACGTAATATTTCATAAATAGAGAAATTTGGAAAGTTTACATCATTGAACATCCTAGACTCGTCTAATCTATGAATCCTCTAACACAATAAATAAACTATTTTATCAGAACAAGGAACTTGGCATGCCTCTAAGCAAACACTAGAATGTTGAATGTAAAGACTAGGCCCCAAAAATAAGTGGAGATCACCAAAACTAGAATGTGTAGAACCTAACATATAGCTCGATTGTCTATATGTGTACTTGAGTCTGCATTATTTAAAATACAATGTTCAAACAAAAGGAACATAAGCATATTTAAAGTTATACTATATGCACATGATAGAATGAAAACATGAACATAACTGAAATAGAAGGACAACTAAAAAGTATAATCATATGATGGAAGAAATAAAAGGATTGAAAATCCAGAAAGTTGACCTTATCATATCTATCTTTTGTCATTCATTAGTTTGTTATGGAGGTTGCCGCTTAATTGACGTAAACCACTATGTGAACACATGAAATCAGATTTTTGCCCAATCAGCTAAGCCATCTCATATCTTTTTGGTGTATGAGGCACATATAGAATATGATTGCTAGTAAGGACCCATAATAATTCTTTTTTTACTAGTGGAATATAGAGGATTCACACAAACTAATAATATGATCTATATCCTACATTGACATACATAATTTCAGGCGTGAATGTCATCTCGTTTATTAATACTACTCTCATTGTTTCATGGTGAGATTAACTTGTAATCATCATTTAGCTTCATAAGCTCATAATTCATATTTCATTCATCATATCATATTCACAGATTATGGTCATCAAGACATTCTAAATTCATGTTCATCAAGTCATATTCATAGTTCATATAAAATCAATGAAGACTTCTCTTTTTGAAGAAAATTATAACCGTGCAGTTGACACTTATAAGGGAAATTCATGAAGCTCAGGGAATAGAACAACAATAAATATATAAGGAATTTACATGATCAAGATCATAACTTTCAACATCAGCCCTAATTATCTCAAGAAGGAGAATTTCATGGGTCTTCATGAAAATATAACGAGGGGAAGCAACAAGATATTTCAACATATGAGATGGCCTTACATACCTAATTCCAATCAATGAATGGAGAAAAACTCAAAATTTAAGGGGAAGAATGCTCAATTTTCACTTTTGAACCTTGAGATGAATTTATCTTGAAAATCATAGGATTGTTGTGTAGAATCTTGTTAAGAATTTATAATAGATTATAAATATTTAAAAGTACTTAGAAATACATCGCAGGGGCTTGTCATGATGTTGGAGGTTGAGGAGAGAGAGAGAAAACACCCTAGGGTGTGAAAGAATGAAAATAGAACAGCACTTTTCAAAGAAAATGTGCTTTTAATTGTGCTTTTAATGAATCTCACAGTCTATCCGTGTTGGATATGAAACATATCCAACGCACATTAGGGAAAAATGCCTGAAAAGATTTAGGATGAAATGTGGTTTATATACGGATAGTAGAATGCAACCTTTTAGTAAAATGATTATATCTCTTTCGTAGAAAAATCTAAATGATGAAAAGTTTGGTAGGTTGCAAACTAGACTCACAAACCTTTTACTTAGTGGGTAATGCACCATGTAACACTTCATGTATTAGTATATATTTGGACCTTGCACAAGCTTATGCAAAACTTAATCAGTGAGGAAGCATTCAAATCCCAATTTTATGTTAGAATTCCCTTATGGCCTTAACTCACATCCAAAACACTTTCCGTACCTAAGCCTTGACCTTTACACCTAGGTACAATCAAATTAATCCAAGTTTGGGTCTAATTTAATGCGTTAAGTGGTTAAAAACATAGTTCTAAAGGTATGAGATATTACAATATCTCCCTTGGGATCACTCGTCCTGAATGATGGTCATGGAAATAAATAGAATATAACTATGTTATTTTGAAACTTTTTCCAAGAGTTTCCTTTATAAATAGGACTAACCCAAATTCTCAAATGGCTACCGCCCAACCGTAACACTATCATTAGCCTCACGGGCACAGAGCTGCATTGACATAAATGAATACATTAGAAATTTAAACAAAGCCACTTCTGGCCTATTAAACCATGAAAAAAGGAATTTTCTCCCAAAACTTACCTTCTCTTTGTTTATCATTATAAACATTATTCTCGTAAGGAATATTGTTACATTTAGAAAAATATCATAGGCATGAGACATATGAGACATTTTAGACTTAGCATATGCGTGACGTATCATGAGTTCAGTTAGACATGTAGAGCATCACATAATACATAATTTCATAGGACATATTGTAACGTAGGGTATTAGTTTCATAAATCATGAACATTATAACATAGGGAATGAATTCATAGAATCATAGAGTAGGATTAAAATCATTATCTTAAGAATTTTCCTTTCTGCTCGAGGAATAACCAAAGGTACTTTGATTTAATATCATATTCAACATCCTTATGTAGTACTTTTAATATTATGGTTACTCCATAGTACCTTTATAGATGCTATTCCTTGGTCCTCAATTTGTGGACTTGGTGATCAAGAATGGCTACATGGACTTCTTTATAAGCCAGACTCTCCTTGACATCTATATTCTCAATAGGGACCAAAAAAGATGGATCTCCCACACATTTTTCTTAACATATACACATGAAACATTAGATGTATTGATGTTAATTTTGTAGGCTATTTTACCATAGCTACTAGCCTAATTTTTCATAAGATTTTTACCGACAATGTATTCCGGGACTAAGCTCCTTCTTCCCAAATCACATGACGCCCTTCATAGACTAAATCTTCAAGAATATCCAATCATCAAACTCATGTCCTACATCATTTATCTAAATAGGATTTTTGGTGAGTCTGAGTAGTCCCCAACCATTAATTTGACCTTCTCCATAGCTTGATGAACCAAGTCCGCCCTACTCTTTTCCTCACAAACCTATAGGTGATATATACAAGGAATCATATGGTTCCATCTTGATACTGACATGATAGCTATTGGCATAATCAAATCGATATATAAGTGATCATCCCAAATACCTTTGAAACTGGAGTGCAATCTCTCAACATACCTTCGAGTTTTGAATGGTGTGCTTAACCTCGCCCATTTGTTTGCAAAAGGAAATCTTCTGTAAGAATTTGAAAAGTGCAATGTGAACTGAGCATTTCTATTGAAGATCATAGACACTTAGGGTCCCATAATAGAAAATTTCCCTAGATGTACAACTTAGTGTAATCCTCCACTGAATTTATCGCCTTGATAGGAAAAAAGTATGTTGACTTGATAAGTTTCTCTACAATCACCCAAATTGAATCATGTCTCTAATAATGCGAGTAAGGTAAATATTTTAAAAATTCCATATTTATCATCTTCCATTGCTATACAAGAACTTTTATTTTCTAGGCTAATCCACTAGGTCGTTGGTGCTATACTTTAATTTGCCAGCAATTCGTATATTTAGCTACATAGTTCGCTATGTACTTCTTCATGTTATTATAAAAATGAATTTCCTTTAAATCATTGTATATCTCTGTACATCCTGGGTGGATAGAATACTTTGAGTTGTGCACTTCTACCATAATCCTCTCTCAAAGTGTGTCAATGTCTAGAACACACATTTGTCTTGGTACCTTAAAGTATCATCTTCCCATTAATTGATATTCATAGTCTTGTTCTTGATAATCTCCTCATTTAATTGGAACTAGATATGATCATTATATTTCTTTTTCTTTTACTTATGTAAATGTAAGGATTGTTTGCTCTATTCTGAACAATGACATTGCCATCCCCGCACTCCAAAAGTGAACTCCTAGGCTTTTCAATCTATGAACAACTCTTTCCAAGTCCTTATTACTTTCTTAAATATGAGATCCGTATATCTCATGGATATCAAGATGCTAAGAAAACAACTACTACATCATCCTTTCCTGAATGGTAGAGAATATCAACATCATAATCCTAGAGTAGAAGGAGGGATTGTTGCGAACAATCGTGAAGTAACAAAGTAATTGTAACATTGATGTTAATTGAGATTAGTGAAGAGTTCGTAAAAATCCTACAAAAGGTAGGTTGTGATTTTTTCCTCCCTTAAGCAAGGAGTTTTCTATGCAACAATACTTGTGTTGATTCAGTAGTGTACGTTATTGCATAGTCTTTAAAGAGCCTAGCTTTTTTAGACTGTTGATCGCAATTCAAAATATGATTTCTTAATTTCTTTTTTATTTTTCTTACCATCGAGTGTATCAAATTTCGAGTAACATCTTTTGCTTTGTAATTTTACACTATAGTTTAAATTATATTTTATTAGTAAAAAACACATTTGAGAGAATGTTATTTTGTAATCCAAGTTCATATGAATTCGTCTCTTTGAAGTTGATATGCCTACAATATTTTTTATTTAAATGATGGAGTAATATTCTTTGGCTCTTAATTTTAAATGAATAAGCACTATTAATACTAAAAGATAGCTGGAAGTATATGATTTGTATTTGAAGTACAATTTTCCACAAGTTATCACAATAGATAAAATAGTTTTACTTAAAGAAATAATTGTTTTAATATTTGACCTCATATTTATTAGTTCATGACATTTGTTTTAGCAATAAATACTTCTATAAAGCAATGTATATTAATAAATGAAATAATTGGAAGGAAAAAGCTTAAAACAACATTTTCTTTATCGGTAAAACTTAAAACTGAATTACGAGACCGCTAACCGATTAATCAAAAATTTATAACAATTATATTATTCGTTTATCATATTTGTAAATTGTAAACCGATATTACATAAAATCATATTGAACTAAACCATAAGCACTTACACTAAATAATTTTTCTCATTTAAATTAGCCAAAAGCAACACTTTGTCTCTAAAAATATTCAATAATGTATGGTCGTTAGATTTGATGAGAAACATTAAGAAAAAAATAACCATAAACAACAAGAAAGTCCCATCAAATTTGAAAATATGCAATATGAAATGCATTAGACACTAGAAAAAAATATTTTTAAAATTTAAATTTCATATTTTCTAGCTTATGATGATTTTATGAGGTTTTGGAAGAAAGAAAAAATATGCTAAAATTATACTTTCAAACAAAAATCTCATAATATTTTTATTTATAATTCTTGAGAAATTGGACAAATTATGTTAACTAAATATTTAATGAAAACTAAAAATATTAACTTTAACAAACGTTAGAGACCAAAACTATCCAATGTAATCCCTAATGGACTATTTCAAGCCAATCATTAACCCTAAGATACTATTATTATACCCCAAGGTACGAGCATGATTGACGCCTATGAGCGTGTCAAGGGCTTGTACTTTTCCCTTGACATGGATACTTGTGGGTTTCGAAGGCAATGTGCATGGTTGATGTCTATCCATGATTCAAATAAGTCATGCTTGAGTGTTGGCAAGGCAGCCTTGAACATGATTGGGAAAACATGCATATGACACCTATGAGCACATTCAGTGAAGTGGGATGACTTCGATTAGGAAGACATTAGCAAGAGCTGGACAAAAGTCAAAGCTGGTGGAACATAAGAATGGCATGGAAAGAAATAAATGTGAAAAATATTCCATGTATTGGAAGAAGGAATTCACTAAACATGCACACGGAACATGGACCAGTTTGGCTTGGAAATTTGAAATGCTTGTCGGGTTGTAGCTTCTTGGTGGCCCTGAACAGATAATGTTTCCTAAATATTTAAAGTTGGCATGTGCCAGGCACATAACCCCTCATTGTCACGACCCGAGCCTACATCCTGGACGTAACACGGCACTTAGATCACAAGGACCCTGGGTCAACCTTGGTCTATCATACAAAGTACTCTCGAGTAAACATGCACAACGGAAATTTGAAATAATACATAATATATTTTATAAAAAATTAAAGACTGAAATATAGAGATTTCAAATATTCTGAAACAAAATCAGGTCTGGTCTGAAAGCCATCTAATTGAGGAGTTGCTGGGACAAGCTCCCACGATAACTCTAAGTCCAAATCCGATAATGATAAAGAAACCGGAATGAATAAAATGTGCCCTCAGAAGAAGAGACTCACACTGGCCGTTGTCGATAGAGAGACCCGAACGTAATCGACTAACGATGCTGGGTCTGAGAACTCGCGGTTGTATCATAAAATGATACAGCATAAAGTATGCGTCAACATTTTGAATGTACTGAGTAAGTGAGAGATATAAATAGTATGAAAGAACTAGTAACCGATCCGAAGTGACATGAAATGACCAACCTGGAAAATACTGAAAACTAATACAACTGGAATATAGCTAATATGGTTAATAAAGACCCTAGATGATGGTCATAAACATGCCCTAAGTATTAAATACCGAGTCTAAGAGACCACACCGAACTGATCTAATTGAGCTAAATTGTCAAAATAGAGACTCGAATTGAACTGACTAGTGGGAGAGTCTCTAACCGATATATAACCATGTGAGCTAGACGTGGAGTCCGGGATGATACACCCCCATAGGTAGGACCCAATATACTCACAGGTATAAAGGCATGAACAGAATGATCACAAAAGTTCAGCCAATCAGGCTGGGTATACCAGACCCACTACAACGTAGTTCTGGAATTCTTGGTACACTAGAATCCTGGTGCCGCTCGGTGTTAAGTCCTACTCCACTGGAAACCTATACTGAACTTCGCTAGATGATAGCTCGAAACTAGGTCAAGGACTATAGGACATATAACTGAAAGTACCCTAAGAGCCTTATCGTAACAGATTTGAAACCGGTTCTAAACCGGTTAGAGTCATGGTTTGGAAGTGGTTGAAACCATCTAAGAACAAACGGTAAACTGAACTGGGGTCTTGGAGCTGGTCAGAGCTATATCTAAATTGTCATGACTGCCTAATGGACCAAAGTGATTCTGAATCTGGATTCTGACATAACTGGGAGGCACCACTGACACTGCAAGAGCAGGAGTCAAACCCATCACCATTATCAATTCTATCTTTGACTCCGGGAATTGAACTGGAAATTATGAGAAATACAAAGTATATAAACTTTCTGACTGAAGCTAAATAACATACATATAACTGAGTTTTTAACACATACAATCATTATAGAAGCCCCTAACTCTTAAAGATGAAAATAATTCTCACAACTAAAGCTTAAGCAGATACTAATTTCTCGACTTTTCAAAAGTTAGGCTGAATTTCTAATTTGATCTATCAAGCATTATTTTAGTTACAAACTGGTGGAAAATAACAGAATTAACATAGGATAGGATTCAACAGGAATTAATCCAAGAATGATAGTAATAATTTCAAATTCGCAACTCAAGGCTAGGACCGGGCAAACAGAGAGAGAGAGTGTTGGGGGATGTAAGTGGAGAACAATCTCCTTGTTGAATTCCTGCCATTGAAGAAGAAAACCCTATGAAAACTGATAAAACGAGAAGAAAATCAACCCTACTTCTCCTGCTTTTTGTGCTTTTCAGAGAAGTTCTTACGTTTTGATATTTAGTGGATGAGAGAAAGAAATATGAGAGACAGTTATTACCCCTTCTAAAACCCTTGAGTGAACCCAAACGACATGGTTTAGGACTCAGGTAGGTGAAAATTACAAAACTAACCTCAGTTTTAAATCTGAAATTTGGTTGATAAGAACCAACGGGGGCCTTCAAAATGTCATTGGTAATAACAATGTTCCGTTGAAGCTTGGTCAGGGTTTCTAGGTTCAGAACCAAGTTCACAAGGGTTATCCAAGCCAGTACAACGGTCCATTAGAAGCAACAACGGGCCATTGATACCTCCTGTTGCAAAAGGTAAGGAAACTAGTCCTGGAGATAATGAGTCATCACAACGACCTGCGGAAGAATCAATGGGTCATTGTATCCACTCGTGGTCCACACCGGCCGGGATCTAGAATCGATGACTACGTGGTAACAATAGGTCGCTGGTAGCTTCGGGTTTCACGGGCTGTTGACTTCTTGTCTCAAGGAAAGGTCCGGTAATCCTCTGAACTCGGGATTCAATGGGATGACAGAACTCATTGTTAGGTTCAACGGGTCGTCCTATGTCCCGTTGTTTCACGAAGAAGCTTGCTCATAACCGATGACCTACAACGGTCCATTGGTTCCACCAATGGTCCTTTGTAAAATATCTAAGACAAAAAGATTTTCTAGTTTTTCTATGACTTTTCATGCAACGTCTGAATTCTGGTCTACAAAAGTTTTAGGTGTTACAATATCTCCTCTTGGGATCGTTCTCGTCCTGAATGAATACAAAAACTAGAAAAGAGCTGATTCTCAAAATTGAGACTATGAACTAATTTCTGGAGAAGGAGTAATTGACTTTGAACTGATTTAACATACTAACAGAGATGATGCAACTAGGATGCACATAAGAACAAACAGAGCTGATGAGTACGAAAATGAGTAGGTATCGAGAAGGGATTTAGTACCTAATTTTGGAAACTAAATAGGGAGAGAACAAGTGAGGGTATCTCACATCATTTCCCTGCTTTTGCTTCCCATATGTTCCTCAACTAGCTGATTCTCGACAAAACATTCACCGAAGCAATTTCTTTGTCAGCTAAGCAAATCCGACATTCAAGGATCCTCGAATTGGAACTTCTTCATAAGAGAGACTATACTTTATCTCCACTCTTTCCAATGGCACCACCGAAGTTGATCACTAATGGCCTTTTTTAGTAGTTACACATGGAAGACTAGGTGTACGACTGCTAATTCTGAAGGTAGTTCTATCTCGTAGGCCACATTGCCGATTCACCTCGTAATCCCGTAGGGTCCTGCACATACCTGGGATTGAGCTTTCCTTGCCAAACCCTTCACGCCTTTTCATGGGCAAAATTTCTGTGTATACCGTCATCAATCGCAAACTCCAACTCCTTTCTGCACATTGACATAAGATTTCTGATGGCCTGAAGCCAAGCTAACCTTCTCGGATGAGTCAATTTTCGCATTGCCTTGTGAACTGAAGCCCGGCCCTACTAGAGTAGCTTTAATAACCTCAAACCACCCTATGGGAGATCTTCACCTCCTACCATATAATTCCTCAAATGGGGCCATACGAATATTGGAGTAGTAGTTGTTGTTGTACGCGAACTCATGAGAGGCAAGTGTTCATCCCAACTTCCCTTGACATCACGTATCACCGCAGAACATATCTTTCAGAGTCCGAATGGTCCATTCAAATTTTTCCATCGTTTCTGTAGAAAGGCTATTCGGAGCTCGACTCCGGTACCTAGTCCTTTGAAAAGAATTCAGAAGGAGAGAAAAGACTGAGTACTCTTATTTGAGTTAATGGATAATGGAACCCCATGAAATTCCAACTGGCTTCCGCATATGAAGCCTAGCGTACTAAATAATCGTGGTTTTGACTCGGGAGAAAAACTGTGTTGACTTAGTCATCCTGACTACTATCACCCAGATTGAATCATGTTACAATGAGTCTCGAGGTAGGCCCATAATGAAGTCCATGTTTACTTCTTCCCACTTCCATATGGGTATACTGATATCCCGAGTCATACCTCCCGGCTCCTCGTGTTCCACCTAACTTGCTAGCGCCTGTGCACGGCTACAAATTCAACAATGTCTTTTTCATGCCGCTCCACCCGCAAATATCCTCAAGTCGTGGTACATTTTAATTTCAATTGTGGTGAATTGAGATCTCGAGCTGTGTGCCTCAGCCAATATCTGCTATCTCAACTCATCAACATCCGACACACAATCTTCCCTGCAACAGAGCACACCCATCTCCTTGGGAGAAAGCCTTAATCTCCTTTCGAGAACTACTTTCTTTAAGTTTTAAGTAGAACTGATCTTCATCTTGTCCTGGACTTAACTTCAACTACCAAGGATGAATCTTACCCGCTTTGCACTATTACCCCACCTTCGGTTGAATCCACTCAGTTGCACTCCCTAACGGGCGAGCTTCTAGAACTTCCTTTACTAACTACTTCTTGCCTTCCTCAATGTGATACACACTCTCCATCACCGCTCGTTAGGGCGTCGCCACCACGCTCGGCTTTGCTCGGGTGATGCAAGATACTCATGGTCATAGTCTTTTAGCAACTCCAACCACATTCTCTGATGCAAATTTAAATCCTTTTGACTCAAAGACATACCGAAGACTCTTATGATATGTAAATACATCTACATGAGCTCCATATAAGTAATGCCGCCATATTTTTAGAGAAAACATCACCGCTGCCAACTCAAGTTATGAGTTGATAATTCTTGTCATGAACTTTGAACTTTCTGGAGGCATAGGCTATCACTTTGCCCCGCTGCATCAGAGAGAAACTTAGTCCAACTCTGGAAGCGCCGGGCACAAACCACCAATTCATCTGTTCCTTCTAGCAAGGTCAGAACTCGGAGCAGTAGTGAGTCGAGTCTTCAATTCCTAGAAACTCTTTCTCACACTCGTCTCGACTACCGAAATTTTACTTCCTTTGTGTTAACTTAGTTAGAGGAGATTCCATGGAGGAGAAACATTCCACAAACCTTCGGTAATACCCCGCTAGGCCTGGTAGAAAACTTCTGATTTCAGTAGGTGAGGTAGGTTTGGGCCAATCCTTCACTATCGCTTATCTTATGAGGGTCTACTTGTATCCCTTCACCGTGAGACCAGCACTTACTTAAGGTAAAGTTACGAACTTTAACCAAAATCCGCACTTGCTGAACTTGGTGATTAACTGGCGGTCTTTGAGTGCCTGTAATGCTAACCTTAGGTGATTGAAGCAGGCCTCATTTTTGGAGTATACTAGAATGTCGTTGATAAATACAATGACGAATATATCTAGATATGGCTTGAAAATCTCGTTCATTAAATCCATGGTGCTTGTCATGCTTGTTAATCCCAAAGGACAATCACACAAACTCGTAGTGACCACACTGAGTTTTGAATGTTGTTTTCGGTATGTCACACTCTCTGAACCGTAGCTGATGATACTTCGACCTAAGATCGATCTTGGAGAAACAACCGACTCCCTGAAGTTGGTCGACCGATCATCGATTCTAGGTAGGGGATACTTGTTTCTAGACTCCCAATCTTTTCAGCTGACGGTAATCTGGCGCACATTCTGAGGATACCATCTTTCTGACGCACGAATAACACTGAGCACCCTAGGGAGAGATGCTAGGTCTCGAGAAACCTCTTTGCCGAAGAAGGGGTCTTTAGCCGCTCCTTCAGTCTTTAAGTCAAATGAGCCATCTTGTAAGGAGGGATGGAGATAGGCTTTGAGTATTTGGGAGGAGATATATTTCGATGTCTATTTCCCCGTTCAGGGGGAACTCTGGGAAGATCCTCCAGAAAACATCTGGGAACTCACTGACTAATGGAATCGATCGATGGTTCGGGGTCCTTGTGAGTGGGAATCCTTGACCCGAACTAGGTGATATATACATCCCTTGGAAACGAGTTTCGGGCTTTAAGGTAGGAATAAATCCTACCCTTAGGCGCTGAGTTGTTGCCCGTCCATTCTAATACTCGTTCGTTTGGAAACTGGAACTTGACAACTCTAGTTTTACAATCAACCGAGGCATAATGAGTGCAACCAATCCATGCCGAGAATGAGGTCAAAGTCGACCATGTCTAACTTTACAAGATTAGTTGGAATAAATTTATTCAAGACTGAGACTGGGCAGTTCCTATACACCCGGATGGCTCTAACTGATTAGCCAACTAGGGTGGAGACTGAGAATGGTTCTGAGAGGACCTCTGACCGATGTTGAACCGGACTCGTTATATAGGGAGTCACGAACAAAAGAGTGGATCATGGATCTAGGAGGGCATACACGTCTAGATGGAAGAGATGTAACATACCAATAACTACGTCAGGTGAGCTTTCTTGATCCTGACAGGAAGATAGAGCATAGAAGCGATTTTGGCGCTGACCGCCATCTGCATTCCAATGTGTTGGCCCGGGCCGAGCTGGTCTGACTGCTGGAGATGATGATGTGGTAGATTTTGATCTAAATCTCCTGTTGATGGGCACTCTCCGAGCGTGTGTCCAAGCTGTCCACATCAAAAATAGCCCTCTCGTCCCTAAAGGCATTCCCCTGGGTGATTCCTACCACACTTGGGGAAATATGGATACATGTTCCCGCATCAGAGCCCGATACTGAAAGCGATGATCCACCACTCCGATCCCGGTGGGACCAAAAGGTTAGGCACTGCTGGAACTAGGTGTTGAGGTTCTCTCTGCTGCTGCTGCTGCTGCTGCCACTGTGGGAGGCTACCACTGCTAGACCTTTGATGGCTGAAATCAATGGTCGTTGTTTGCCCGATTGTTCTTACACTCCATAGCCTTCAGCTTTTTCACCCTCAATCTACCGGGCATAGACAATCAAGCTAGAAAGGTCTATATCCTTAATTAGCATCGCTGTCCTTCATTCCTTGAGAACCAGATTTGACACTCCATTTACAAACTTCAGCATGCGAGCCCTTAGCTCGGTTACCATCTCTCGGAGCATACATAGACAACTCCAGTAAACTCGTGAGCATACTCCTCCATAGTTCGCTTCCTTATCTCAAGTTCATAAACCCGTTGTCTTTGCCTCCTCAGCTCCTGCTTCGGGAAAAAACTCTGTCCAGAAAAGCTGTGTGAAATTCTTCCCACCCACTTTGTCCGCTCCCATTGGGCTACCCCTCCTTCCATAGCTCATAGCTCAAACTCCGGGCTACCCCTTTAAGCCGGTAGGCAGTCGTGACGGAGGTGCCACACTCATAATATGGCAATCTTCCTAACCTTATCTACTAACTTTGGGGTCCTCCCCACTTTAGATCCTTGAATGATGGAGGTCTATCCAGGTGAAATCCTCACGCCTCGTGTAGCTGCCGCATACCCGTTAGTGTTCATCGGTACCACCTACCGGTTCACCTCGGTTGGTGATCGTTTGGGCGAGCAACTAGATAGTCGCTTCGAACCGCAAAGGGAAACTGTGCCGTCCCGTAGGGGCCGTTGAGCCGGTGGGGCGGGTCTGCTGGCGTTAACCCTTCTTCCATTACCGCATTTTGGAGGCATTGTTCACCAAATGAAGCCAGAGCATGAGTTAAAGGACATTTCAGGGGAATTAAACTTTAACGCACGATAAATAGTATGAACAAAAGAGAGTTTTCTCTATTGACATCTCATAGCCTCCTCATCACAAGTGTGGCGTGCTTCACACCCATGAAAAGGACTTTACTCGATGCGGCTTTTAGACATTCTGAGGATACTTAAACCTAGGGCTCGATACCAAGCTTACCATGACCCGAGCCTACACCCTGACGTAACAAGATTTCGAGATCACAAGTGACCCCAAGTCAACCCTGGTCTATCATACACCGGGTATTCTGAGTAAACATAAACAAAGAAAATTTGAAATAATACATAATAGCTTTTATAAAAAAAATTAAAACTGAACATAGAGATTTCAAATATCCTGAAGTCTCAAATTAGGTCTATTTCAAAGCCATCTAACTCGAGGAGTTGTTGGGACAAGCCCCGCTAACTCTAAGTCCAATGTATAATGATAAAGAAACTGAAATGAATAAAATGTGCCCTCGGAATATGAGGACTCACACTGCTGCTGCTGATAGAGAGACCCAAACTAATCGGCTAACGGTGCTTCGGGTTCGTACTCAGGGTTATATCATGAAATGATACAAACATAAAAGTATGCACGCACTTGAATGTACCGGTAAGTGAGAGATATATATAGTATGAAGCAATGGGTAATTGATATGAAATGACATGAAATGATCAACTGAAAATATAGAAAAACTTATACAATCGGAAGGTAGCTACTATGGTCAATAAAGACCCTAGTCAATAGTCACAAACATGCTCCTAAGTCTAGGCCACTGAAGCTTGAGAGACCACGCCGAACCGATTTGAATTGAGTTGAACCTGGCTAAAATCCCAGACTGAATCGTAACCGACTAGTGAGTTCTAACTAAACATACAACCACATGATCTAGACGTGGAATCCGATGTATACACCCCACCGGTAGGACCCAATATACCTTTCCATAATATAAAGTCATGAACTCGGTGATCACAAAATTTTGGGCCCAATTAGGCTAAGTAATACTATAACCTACGCTGGCACTGTAGTTCTGGGAATCTGGGCTCTGCCGGAACCCCGGCCCGCTCGGTTCTAAGTCCTACTCCCACTAAAACCTATAATGAACTGCTAAGATGATAGATCGAAACTAGGTCCAATACTAGTGGGACATATAACCAAAGTACCCTCGAGAGCCTTATCGACCCGTATTCTGAAACTGGTTCTGTGACTGGTCAGAGTCTTTATCTGGAAGCGTCGTAACCGTTTAAGAACAAACAGTAAACTAAACTGGGGTCTTGGGGTTGGTAAGAGTTATATATCTAAATTGTCATGATCGCCTAATGGATCAAAAGTAGAGATTCTAAGTCTCGATTCCGGGCAATGTGAGACAATTACCGATTACACTCGTGAAAAGACTGAGTCAAATCCACCGCCTGACATTGACTAACACTGAATATTCTAACAATTTGACTGAAACTGAACTGACAATTGGCGAGAAATAAAATGTATATAAAATTTCCGACTAAGCCGAATAACATACATGTAACCGAGCTTTAACACATACAATCATTATAGAATCCCCTAACTCTGAAAGATGCAAACAATTCTCAAGAATTCAAAGCTTAAACAGGATTCTAATTTTGGACTTTTCAAAAGTTAGGGATGAATTTCTAAATTTATGGAAAAAGCATCACGAAGTTACAAACCGGTGGAATATATCACAATTAACATAGGATAGGATTCCGCAGAAATAATCCAAGAACTATAGTAATAATTTCAAATTCGCAAACTCAAGGCTAGGACTGAAAGTGAATAGAGAGAGTGAGTTTTGTGGGACGTAAGGGGAGAAAATATCCTTGCTGAATTCTACATACTCGAAGAAGAAAACCTAGTAAAATCCTCGAGAAAATTGAGAAGAAAATCAACCCTAGCTCCCGCTTGCTTTTAGAGAAGCTTTGCCTGATTTTTCAGAGGATGAGAGAAAGAATATGGGAAACCATTGGTTACTTCCTTTAAAACCCCTGAATGAACTCCAAAACGACATGGTTTAGACACCATGTAGGTGGGAAATTACAAAGTAACCCCGGGATTTAAATCTGAATCTGGCCGATAGGAACCAACGTGGCTCAGAATGGGTCATTGCTATAAACTACGATCTTTTGAAGCTAGTCGCGGGTTTTTTGGTTCATAAACTAAGTTCATAAGGGTGATCCATGGCTGGGTACAAAGGTCCATTAGAAGCAACAATGAGCTGTTGATACTCTCCCGTTGGAATAGGTAAGGAAACTGGGGCCTGAGACAATGAGTCGTTATAACACTCGTTGGAAGAACCAACGGTCATATGCACTCGTGGTCCACACTGCTAGATCTAGAATCAGACACAACTGGCACAGATGACGGGTGGCAAATAATGGCTCACAGTTACCATGGGCCATTGTTCCTCTCGTTGTCTCAGAAAGGTCTAATAATCCTATGAACTCGGGATTCAACAGACGACAAGTCGGCTCGTTGTTAGGTTCAAATGGTGATCCTATGTCCCGTTGTTTCCCACTTGAGGAAGCTCAAGCCGCAACCTGGGCCTAATTCTATACAATGGTCTATTGGTTCCACCAATGGTCCTTTGTGTGGCCGTTTGAGACAGAAATATTTTGTTGTTTTAGAATGGCTTTTCATGCAACGTCTGAATTTGGTCTACGAAAGCTCTGAGGTGTTACATCCCCTCCCCACCCCATTTGTAATTGCCCATAGGCAGGCTTATTTGTATGCAGAATTTGGCTAAAGAAAAGATTAGTTTTGTAAGCCTTCAAAATTCATGAGTCTCGCTTTGTATATTTGAGAGAATATAAAAGGTTGGAAATTTATATTTGTAAATGCTAAAAAGCTTACACTTTTGTTGTTACACTATTTTAAAGTCCCTTGCTGACTAGGCGTGTGTGTGTGATGTTGGGCGTATTCTTACACTTACCTCGTCACATTTTTACCCATCTTTCATCATGTTCGAGAGTACATCCTTATAAAATGTAAGGTTTCAAGAAAGTGTTTGTGGAAAGAGCTAACAAATATGTGTTTTTAGTTGATTTTTGTAGGTAAATATATGGAAAATTTCTGGAGAAGATTATCCTTATAAAATGTAAGGTTTCAAGAAAGTGTTTGTGGAAAGAGCTAATAAATGCGTTTAGTTGATTTTTGTAGGTAACATATGGAAAATTACTCAAAAAGATGCAAGGTATGAAGAAAGAAAATTCAAAGAAAACTTTGACCTGGTGAACTGGGAGAAGTGGTATACACCACTAAAATTTTAAAAAATGCTCGGGTTGGTGCTATGGCTAAAGTGGCACACCGCATTGAACTTTAAGAATTTTTGATCAATACCTTGGCGAATTGGAGGAAAGTGGCACGCTAGAGAGGAATAAAACTTGGGGAAGATTTTCTAACACTCTGGTTCATTGAGAGAAGTGCCTCACCAACACCTAAACTCATGAATTTTGATTAACACCTTGGTGAGATGGATAAATAGCCCAACTTCTAAAGAAGTTCAATCGTAGTCTCGGCGAGATGGGTGAAGTGGCATGCTAGCCTCTGTTTAGGAGTTATTTTTCTAAGTCCAAAAGCTGAGTTACTTAAGAGAAAATGGGAATTTATTACCAGAATATTCCCAAAACTTTCTAGACCAAACTCAGACCTTTGCAAAAAAAGGAAACCAGAAAACTTTATCACGTAATCCACCTAGACCATAGATCGTGGTCACTCAATGTGCCGTTTTCTAAGCTGTTGTCAGCTCTACAGAATTTCCTTGGGAACCAACAAGGCATAGAATGACTCTTGGAAGAAGTAACGAAGTCGTCCTGTTGTTCGTTGCATCCCAATTTCAGAAATCCTCTTGTGCATCTCCTAAGCTGAGTGCGACCAATGACTCGCTATCACCTCTAATGAGTCATCATCTCCACGTTGCCAGATTTTCAAGACCATGCGGTGTTGATTTCCATGAGAATATACACAATGACCCATTGGTTCTACTAATGAGTCGCTGTGTCACCCACAAAGTGGGGTTCCCAAGTTTTTGTTAAAAATCTTACCAGTGATAATGAGAGGTACCAATGACCCGTTGGTTTTTCCAATGAGTTGTGGTCTCTTTCCATTTCCCAATCCAAAGGAGCCTAAAATTCAGGCCCAGGACCAACGACTGGTCTTAACGAGTCGTGGTATCAACCAATGACTCGTTGTGTGACCCGTTGGTCCTTGATGATACAATTTTCTAGATTTTCTCCCAGGGTTATTTTAGTAACTTCCTAGCTTTTAATCCCTAAACTACATCATTTAAGTTAAGTATTTTGGGATTTAGAGGGGTAATAAATGTTCATACTTCATTCCTCTCATTCCCACAGAAGTCAGAGTGTAGAATCTCAGTCAAGAAGCATAGAACAGAGCAAGGGTTTCGACTCTTCTTAGATATTTCTCGTAAATCCTTCACTGTGTACATGTGAGAATTTCGAAAGGGAATTGTCCTTTCCTTGTGCCCCCAAAACCATTTAAATTTTCTACGCTCTAGCCCTGATATTTCAAAATTTACAAGTTTCAGTCAGATTCCGATGTCATTCATGTGGAATGTTGTTCATATTGTTTGCTGCTATGTTTCCATTACTTGGAGATCATGTTGATACTTGCTTTATGTAAAGATAGTTTTAGCCCTAGCTCTTGGAATGCAAGAAATTAGATTCTTGCATAATTGATTAGTTATTCATGTTACTTGATTCTATCACTAAAATTCCCATGTTATTAATATCGTTGAAATTTCACTCAAAGGTAATGCTAGTCCTCGCTTCTTTAAAGAAAATATTAGCATTCTTAGTGTCTTCGTAAATGTCAACCGATCGCCACTATAGTCGTGTTCTTGAGGTGTCAAGATTGCTCTCCTGTGATATCAGTTATTAGAATCCGTTATTAGTTATCAGATATCGGTTTGTTCTTTAGATAGTTATGACTCTTTTAGATAAACAGCTCTGACCAGTCTTAGAACCACCACCTTCATCTTCAGTTTGTTCTTTTAGACGGTTACAATGTTTCCGTATAAGCAGCTCTTCCTAGTCTTAGAACACCAGTTAAAGAATTCAGTTTGATAAGACTCTCAGCGTACTTCCAGATAAGTATCATGTTATTTTTCTTGACCCCAGTTTGGAACTATCAGCTTAGTAGTCATATTAGGACTATCCAAAGGGGAGTGGTGGACTTTAGCACCGAGCTGACTGACAGGTTCCAACGATCCAAGTTTCCAACTACGGTGCCACCATAGGTTATTTTATCGGCCCAATGGACCTAGCATTGTGATAACCCAGTTGTACCTTTAAACCTGGCAAGGTATATTGGGTCCTCTGGTAGGGTGTATACATTTGAACTCACGTTAGGCTCACATGGTTATATGTCGAAGCTTATAGACTCCTACCAGTCGCACAGTCGCTTAGCTCAGTTTAGCTTAGTTCAGTCTTGCTCAGATCAGTATCTCAGATGTAGGACATGTGTCTATGACCATCAGTCAGGGTCACTTTGACCATATCAGTTTTACTTCAGTTGTATCAGTTTCCACCATTACAAAGTTGGTCATTGCATTTCACTACGCTTCAATTACTTGTTCTTTCATGTTTGTTATATCTCTCACATACTCAGCGCATTCTAAGTAATTGACGCATACCTTCTATGCTGTATCATATCATGATACAAGTACAGGTTTTCAGCCCTGACATCGTTAGTAGATTCCATCAGATGAATTTAACAGCTTTTGGTGAGTTCTTATCTTTCGAGGATGATACTTATTTTCGCTAATTTCTCTCAAGAGACTTTAGAGTTAGCCGGGGGCTTGTCCCAAAGAACTCATCATTAGTAGATGGCTTTCAGACATAGACTCAGATATTCAATACTGTTTTCAGATGTATGGACATTTTATCAAAATTAGTTTTCTTAAAATGATTTTATTTATTTAAAGCTTTCGCTATGTTTACTTAGTTTACGCTTTATGATAGACTATGGGGTTGGTTTGGTTACTTGTGACTCCAAGTACCATGTCTCATCCAGTATAGAATTGGGTGATGACAAACTTGGTATCAGAGCATAGGTTTAGAGTATCCTAGGATGTCTGAAAGCCACGTCAAGTAGAGTCCTTTTCATGGGTGTGAAGTGCGCCACACTTATGATGGGGAGGCTATGGGGGCGTTATTCGGAAAACTCCCTTTGTTCATACTCCTTATCATGATTGAAGTTCAATTCTAGAAACGCTCTCCTAATTCGTGCTCTATTTCGTTTCACTGAACGATTCCTCCCAGACGCTGAAATGGAAAAAGGGCTGGCATCGCTAATCGACTTGTCCCACCAGCTCCAACAACCCTCAAGAAGACCAAGTATCCTTGGAGAATTCCGAGGGCAATCCAGCCTGCCGGCTCAAACAAAGGACAAAACCAAGTGAAACAAATGTAGTCCCTGGTAAACACAAACGGATCCGCAATGCTGCTAGGTTCGGGACTTCACCCTAATGAACCCTACAGCCTTTCAAGGATATAAGGTGGGAGAGGACTCACATGAGTTTTTAGATGAGGTGCGTAAGATCACTCAAATTATGGGTGTTAGTTCTACAGAGGCCGATCCGGCCACCTACCAGCTTGAAAGGGGTGGTACATATTTGGTACGAGTAGTGGAAGGAAGGGAGACCAGCAGGAGAGGAACTGGTAGAGTGGGAAGAATTCGCCATGACATTCCTAAATAGATTTTTCCCCCGGGAGTTGAGGGAGGCTAAGGTCACAAAATTCAGGAACTTAAAGCAGGTAACATGAAAGTAAACAGGAATATGCAATGGACTTCATGCGGTTGTCAAGGTATTCTTTAGAGATGGTAGCTGAACCAAGGCTCGTATGCTTAAATTTCTCAACCGGAAAACCTGGTACTATGAGTGTAGGACTGCGCTCATAAAGGATATTGACCTCTCCATCCTTATCGCTCATGCCTAGTAGATTGAGGCAAAAAAAAGCCGAAAGATATGGAGCATGAGAACAAGCAGCTAGAATGGGTCAATTAGATTATGGCCACCAGAGGCCCAGCGGCAGTATCTGCCCACAACAGCAGCAGTAGAGGACTCCAACACCCACCTCAACTAGCGCCCTACTTTCCGGTCCCCCAAGGATCGGAAGGGTGGAGCATCGGGCTCTTAATCCTAGAGTATTGAAAAGCCAAAGAACCGTTGGTCCAAATTTTGCCCTAAGTGTGGAAAAACCATCCAAGTGAATGCCTCTAGGGGAAAGAGGGTTGTTTTGGGTGTGGACAGCTAGGTCACCAGCTAAGGGAGTATCCATCTGCAGGATGAGGGAAATCAGAGTCTACTACTTTAGGAATTTCCAACAAGACACCAACTCAGCCACCCACGCTTTAGGTACGGATGGTGGCCGCTGCCAAAACCGCTTTTATTCTTTGTCCTCTCGTCAGGATCAGGAGAGCTCACCTAACGTGGTCACGGGTATGCTACGTCTCTTCTATCTAGATTTGTATTCCCTACTAGATCTAGGAGCCACACTATCATTCGTGACTCCTTATGTAGCTGTCAAGTTTGAAGTTAGTCAAGAAGTCCTCCTAACTATTCTCGCCCTACCCTAGTTTGTGAGTCAGTTAGGGCCAGCCGGGTGTATAGAAATTACCCAGTCCTAGTATTGAATAAGGTCATTCTAGCTGATCTAGTAGAGTTAGACATGGTCGATTTTGATCTCATTCTTGGCATGGATAGGTTACAATCCAGTTATTCCCGCCGATTGCAGTAACTAGATTCGTCATATTTCAATTTCCAAATGAGTTAGTTTTAGAATGGAAGGTCAGTAGTTCAACACCTAGGGGCTCTTTATTTCCTACCTTGAGGCAAGGAGGCTCATTACTAAAGGGTGCATTTATCACCTATTTCAGGTCAAAGATTCTAGCTCTAAGACTCCAACTATCCAGTCAGTTCCAATTGTTAGCGAATTCCCAAGGTGTTTTTCAAAGATTTAGAGTCCTCTGAATGGGAAATAGACTTCGGCATAGACCTTCTTCCAGCCACTCAGCCCATCTCCATTCCTCCTTACAGAATGGCTCCAATTGAAGTTAAGGAGTTGAAGGAGCGCTAAAGGACCTTTCTTGATAAGGGTTTTAATGTGCCCAACATTTCTCCATAGGGGTGCTCCGGTGTTATTCGTGGCTAAAGAAGATCAGACCTGCACGTGTATTGATTACCTTCAACTGAACAAAGTTAGAGTGAAGAACAAGTATCCCCTACCCAGGATTGATGACTTGTTCGATCAGCTCCAAGGAGCCAGTTGTTTTTCGAAGGTAGATCTCAAGTCAGAGTATCATCAAGTTAGAGTCAAAGAATGTGACATACCAAAACAACCTTCAAAACTCAATATGGTCACTACACTCCGTGGTTATGTCCTTTGGAATAACTAATCCCCGCAACTTTCATGGACCTGATGAACAGGGTTTTCAGTATCTAGACATGTTCATCATTGTATTCATTGATGACATTCCTGCATAGTTCATAAACGAGAGGAACATGCTAACCATCTAAGGATAGTGCTACGTATTAATTTAGAGACCGCCACTATTCACTAAATTCAGCAAATGTGAATTCTGGTTGAAGTCTATGACTTTCCTTGGTCACGTGGTCTCAGGTTAGGGTATTGAGGTAGATCTCAAAAGATAGTGATGAGCCCGCAAGTGTACGGGTTATGCCAAGTAATATAGTGGCCCTTTTTAAGAACCTCGAATGTCGAACCCATAGCGACTGGACTACGTGGTAAAACCTCGAGTGTTAATTTACTATAACTTAATAATGAAGACAACAGTGTAAAGAAAAGATTTTATATTTTGAAACTATTTTTAATATATCAAATCAAACAATATCACATATAACATGTAAAACTATAAGTTTTATTTTATATTAAAAAGTTAAAGATTAAAAATAAAAAAATTAATCATCGATCTACGTGGCTTATCTTTTCTCCGGTTGCTAGTCGGAACTTATGCCTATGGATTAAAACTCTCTTATTTAACCCAACTTAAGAATCATGAACCTTCCATCTACATTTCTGTGATAAGAAGAAATTCATGTTCTAGCCCTACAAAACCGATTCCACACTTGACTAATACGAATTTTAGTATATTTCTATCCCCGAAGGTAAATCAATTTCACTTTTCCCAAACTAAGAAAAGATCATATCCTATTACTCACAACTTTCCAGTTTCTTGCCTCTCGGGTGAAACTTGACTTTTGGATTTACATTAACATTGGCCAGATATTAATGTAGTAAGAACAAGAATTAAATAGAACAACCATAGAAGAAAAGATGAAACAACCGGATAATCAACAATTACATTTCAATACAACAATTCATAACCTCAGCAAGAAGGGGAATTAGCCACTCATTTGTGGATTGAACATCGTTAAATGAATGTAAATCATGCAAACAATTGAAAGAAAGAAGAAAGGGATAGAGAAAACCCAAGAATTTTCGTCCTCTCAAGTACGTCTGCACCGCTTCTTGCTCCACCAAGTCAGAATTATTAAAAACGAACCTAAGTGTTCTATTTATACTAGGGATAATTTTTCCCGAATAACAAGCAACGTAATGAGTGCATCGCGGAGCACCGCCCTGACACGGTAAGCGCGGAGGCTTTCTGGATGTTGGCCACTCCAGGTAATTGCTCCCCAACGTGGCACGGCATGCAATGCGGAGCATGCCTGGGCCAAGGCCAATTTGAAAACGCCGACCTTCATTGGAATGTCAAGGTCTGGGGAAATTAATTCCAACGTGTCACGGCTCCATCGCGGAGCCCTTAAATTCTTGCTTCTCCTCCTGCTTCCTTGCTCGTTCCTGAGTCCTTCTCTGATTTCTCCCAACATGTATCTTAACTCCAAAAAAGTATGTTTTTCCTTGTATAACGCTAATCATGTTGGTTAGTATAAAATCATACTTCACAATTTACATGAGAATGTACACACATTGTTGGATAAACAAGGCAAAAGCGATGCATTTGAGTATCAATTGGTCATATAAATATGCCCCAGATCACCTACCCCACACTTAAAATCTTGTTCGTCCTCGAACAATACTCATCCACCTCATGAAATTGATATCCCATCATGGCTACTTTGGCTCGACAATCCGAGCTACGGTTATACCGATTTTGTTCATAACAAATCATCAAGAAAACATGCATAGTATCATCATTACAATGACACTTAATAAATCAAGACCCTCCTAGACTCAAGAATCGACTCGATATTGGCAAACTCATGCAAATTAGCTGACCAAGATATCCGACACGAATTTCATTCTTTTTTTGTCAAGTATGCGCCCTCACATCACAAGAGAATTTCCCCCTCTTTAGATCACATGAACTCTAAATTATTTCATGCAGGGGCATGTACCCACAATTTCACTCTCTCTCCCAAAAAGAATTCACATGCATCGTGTTATGACTATAGGCTTGCCTCTAGTGTATTACTCCACTAATATAAGGACGCGTGATGTAAGATCACGTAGGACTTAACGGTTGTAATGTCAGCTCTGGAACTAGTATATACTACAACTAATAATAGCAACTAGCATCCTAAGCGCTTTTTTTCCCATACATCCCATCACATTCTCGGGACATATTATCTTCCTTCCTCCTCCTTTTCTTGAAGTCTATCTTTATTTTTGTCACCCATTTCATTAACACCCCCGACTAAACAAAAGATAAGTTTTACAACTTTATTTCCTTTGAATCTGGCAATTACACCATTGACTCTTTTTATTTTTTTTCACTTTTTTTCTTTCTGCTCTTTTCATCGCTTTCTACCTTTACACCGTGGGAAAATTATATATATTTTCTTGAGTGCTTAAGAGCTTCGGATTTGGTTTACGGACAATGAAAAGAAGGGGTTAAACTTGGTTTACGCCCTTTTCGACAAAAGAAAAATAAAGGCTAAAGGCTCAATGGGCTAACTAGATTTAATCTAAAGGTGGATATGAAAAGGATAAACAAAAAAACTTTTGTTAAAACAAAGAAACGCCTCTACATCCTTTCCTACAATAAACCTCCTTCATTTCGTTTCATACACACAATAGGTAAGTTCTAGATACTTCACAATAGCATGGAATAACCAAATCTCACCTATACACTGATGCACATGCTCAACTCAAGACATTCAGAGACTCTTAATCAGCTAATTACAAGAATTCAAACTTAAGCCTCAATCATACCGAATCGAATTCTATGGCCTAAGTGTCTCACATATGTACAAAAATTTGCGTGCTTTCTACAAATCATCTTTGCAGTATAAATGTTATGTACAACACACAACCAAGATGTCGTAGCCATAGAGAGCAACATGCATGGGATACAAACTACACACCAAAATTAAAATAACTACTCCTATCGACTGCATTTCCCTTAAGACGGTCATCATCCATCCATCATAGGGAAATACCACTATTTACGACTTCTCGGTTCAATGGGACTCTTTCTCGGCAAAAGAACCGAAAACAAACTCCGCACAAAAGTAAAAAATAGTTAAGAAAATTTTTAAAATATCGATAATTTCAAAACTATTTACACATCAAGCAACCTAACAGCATATCACAAAGACACACAAACTCTTCACAAACAAGAAATATTTACAATACGAACATACACATAAAAATAGGGTCACAATTTTTTAAACACAGCAACAGAACATGCGATTATATACAAGACAAGACAAAACTCAGCACTACCTAACTACCCCCACCCCACACTCCTTAAAATCGAACATCGTCCTCAAAGTGTTCATACAATCACAAACAGAAAGGTGGGTGGTGAAACTCCCGATCAATCAGTACTCCACCATCGTGTCCGCCGCTTTGGCCCCCATGTCTGAATCTTCTCGCTGTCCTCTCCGACTCAATATCGAATCCTCGCACGTGTCTCCTCATCAGTGGGGACATCATCATCCACGGCTCCACAAAAGGCCCACACGACATAGTGCCTTGGCATTTTCGCCTAAAAGGGTAGACCCAAGTCGAGCCGCCACGCCTCATCCTCCGTTGCTGCCTCTCCCCACCTATGTGTAGCTGGAGCATCTGCATCCCGAACATGCGGGCCATATGGTCATCCCGAGCATGTCGCCGGCTAATGTGAGAATCGCTCATGAGTGGTGTTGGGTGCCTTAGTCTTTGCATCTATGGCACGCCGCTCCATCTCGCGGGATGTAGTCTAGGGCCTTTCCCTCTACCTCCTCCAGGCCCCTTAGGAACGTAGTCAGCAACCCTGCCAAACTCCGTACCTGTGCCCTTGATGCAATCGTGGGCTCTCTTCATGGCGGATATGATCACCGCCCCTACATTAATCTCTAGCCCTTTCATCAGGGCATACACCAGTATACATGATCCCTGTCACATCCGTCATGTGCACCCCTAATCAAACAGGAGCAAACAATTCTTAGCCGTATCCCGGGCTTCCCCGTTCATCTGTGAATAGGGCAGTGTCTGATGATAGCCCCTCTCCTTATGCCTGTTCCAGCGTGCCTGCCGACCGGGCTCCACACAATGTGCGTTGATATCCGCATAAGGTGGAGTGATGGATCACTGCCGGAGTACGTGGGCATCAGTGTTTGCGCCCCGCATGGCATTGAGGTGGTGAGGCTCAAGTGACAATCTGCCTCTTATCTTGATGGTGTGACTCTGAGAGTCGCTCCAGTTGGCAGAATTCTCGATCATGCAGATTGCAATCTATCGGGCTCGCTGTACGAAGTAGCCCGGCAAGTGTCAATCCTAAGATTTCATGGGAACTCTTGTGCCAATGGGTCCCTTGCAATATGCTCCTTAGGGAAGTATTTATTCTTGTGCTTCAGTACCACCTCTTCCCTTCCTCGCCTCACCATCTAGTTCGATATTGGCGGCGCTGGCCGCGTGGAACCGCTGTGGCCGCTGACCGCCGCTCCTGGGGCCAACCGCTTCCTTTCCGGCGCCCGATGTAGATGCGCACTTACCCTTGTCCTGTTTTGCTTGCCATTGTTCCTGTCAAAGAAATGCATCAGTCCCAATGTCAATCAAATTAAATTAGCTTCGACTAAGGTTGGGTTTGGCCTCGGCTACCCCACACTTAGTCTTCAAATCCTCATTTTAGCATTTTGGCAAGGTCATGTTTGTTTCTAATTTACAAAAAATTAAGAAAACTAGAACCAACTAAACACAAAACAATATTGTCGTGGTATTCTCAGAATTACGTATAACTTCTATGCACTTCTGTACTTCGTACAGCCAATCCCACATTACATCGATAACATTTCATCACATTGCACTTGGCACATAAAAGAAAAAAAAGAAAACACAACAACTATGCACTTAAACAAACCTATGCTATCTACCCAAGCTTCTTGTATACCACCATTCCACTCTCAAAATTGCCGATTTTTCTTGCATATTGCTACTGCATAATGCAACCAACTCATTTCACCCAACATATACACAACCACAAGAATTCACAATTCGCAAGTTTTCACAATTTCTTGTTCAATTCCAATCCTAGCTATAATTTTCCACAAATTGATCAAGCACATATTTTTATCAATCTCATACCATCACAAGGATATTAATAACATAAATTAACAATACTCGAATGAATTTAAGTTCAATTTCTACCTAGGCTATGGTTTACTCATACCTCATGCTAAAAATCAAAAGAAATTGGACCAAAATTGAGATAGAAGTGATGAACGTATCTTTAATTGAAGAACCGAAGAAAACTTAACGAAATTATACACCTCGGGCCGTGACACGTTGAGGGAGGAGGGATTGGGAGGTTTGTCGGGTGAGTGTGAGAAAATGAGAAAAAAATGAGGGATTTGGGGTTAAAAGGGGGATTTTCGCTGGTCGCCCGTGACCCACGCGATTAATACGTCAACGCGTCACGGAGGGTAACGCGAGCATCACCTCCGTGACACGGAGTCATCGCGCAAGCATTCCCCGAATTTGTAAAATTCCGCATTTTTGCGCCTTTCAACGTGTCATCAATGAGGGTAACGCTGGAGGCTCCCTCTCCGTGACACACGGAGCCATCGCGCAGGCTCACTGTTTTGCCACTTAAATTTTTTTTTCTTACCTCGTTTTTCTCCTTTGCATTCCTTAGCATTTTTTCCTCCGATCAACCTGTAACAAATCTTACAACAAGAAATTCGTTAGAATTGGGGTTTGACGAACATAATATTTTTTACTTTTCTATTTACACATCTCCATACATACATACATATATATGTATTTATTTTTTTTTCCTTTTCTTTTCTTTTTTTTCTTTTTCTATGTACAATTTTGCAAACAACAATTCACGGGGTTGCCCCGTGTAGCGCCCGGTTTACCGTCTCTACGATGTCGTTAAAGCTCATTCTGCCTCTTAGGTGACGGATGTTTTCTCACGACTTCATCCTCACCCCACTAATGCTTACAACGCTGTCCATTTACCAGAACGTGGCACTTCGATCTTCCTGCCACAACCCTCTACCGCCCCATGCGGGGTCATCCTCACTACTTCAAAACGGCTCCCGACCATTTGGAACGTAACTTCCTTGGAAACAACTTCAGCCTTGGAATTGAAGAGCAGCACTTTCTGTCCCGGTTCGAAGATACGATGCACCACATGCTTATCGTGCCACCTTTTCATTTTTTCTTTGTAATATTTTGGCACTTTCATAAGCATGCCAACCAAACTCGTCGAGTTCGCGAGTTGCATTAGTCTCTCTTTACCTGCTAGATCCAGGTTCATATTCAAATTCCTCACAGCCCAGAAAGCCTGATGCTCTAGTTCCGCAGGCAGATGACAGCTTCCATAGACCAACCGGTATGGAGAGGTCCTAATTGGTGTCTTGTAGCAGAGTTCTGTATGCCCACAACGTATCGTCTAGTTTGCTTGACTCAATCATTGTAAAGGGACATTCACTGTCTTTTGGAGAATCTGCTTCACTTCTCTGTTCGACACTCCACTTGCCCACTAGTTTGGGGTGATAAGCTGCTGCACCTTTGTGACGCACCCCATACTTAGCCAGCATTTTCCTCTGAGCTTGCATTGACAAAGTGGGGCTCGTCCATCACTGATAATGGCTCGGGTGTCCCGAACCTTGTGAAAATGTGTTTTTCACAAATTTTATTACTATCTTGTTGTCACTTCGGGGAAAGCTTGGCTGTTTCCACCCACTTTGGACACATAATCACAGCCACCAAGATGTAACGATTACCAAATGACGGGGGGAATGGGCCCATGAAGTAGATGCCCCATACATCAAAAAAGTCTCCACTGAGGTACATTTACAGCGGCATCTCTTGCCTCCTACCAATTGTGCCTGTTCTTGGACATCTATCGCACGTTTTTACATATGCCATAGAGTCTTCGAACAGTGTAGGCCAAAAGAACCCCGACTGTAGTACCTTGTGTGCTGTCCTCGCCTCCGTGGTGCCCTCCATATAGAGGAGTGACAACTCAAACCTCTGCAATTTGGCATTCTCCGGACTGCACCTTCTCATAACCCGATCTCGTCCTCCTAAACAAATATGGCTCATCCCAAATGAAGTGTTTTCACAATCATGCCGCAATTTTCTTTTGCGATCCGTAGCCTCTGGTGGATAGACTCACTCAATAAGTTTACTATGTCTGCATACCATGGGACCTCAGCTTCTCCTATTGCCAAGAGCTGCTCATCCGGGAACTCCTCTTTGATACTGTCACCTTCCTTCACGTGCGATCGACTCTCCACCGCGATAGGTGATCTCGCCACTCTGATTTTGCCCTTCCCGTTCCCATTTCTAAGTCAAACTCTTGCAGCAACAAGATCCACCTAATCAACCTCGGCTTCGCATCCTTTGTTAAACAGATACTGAATCGCTGCATGATCGGGTATACACCACTACTCATACCTACCAAATAGGATCTCAATATCAAAAGCAAACACCAATGCCAAAGATCTCCTTCAGACTCGTATAATTACTTTGGGCAGTGTTCAAATGTTTTGCTTGCATAGTGAATAGAGGAAAGATTTTATTCTTCTGCTGCCCAATACGCTCCTACCGCTACATCACTCGCATCACACACGGGCTTAAATGGTTGTTCCCAATCCCGAGAGAATAAGGATGGGTGCTTTTACCACCCCGCTCAACTACTGAACATTTTAACACAATTCCTGCTACACTCATCATTAAAATCAAACTTCACCTCCTTTTCTAATAATTTGCATAACGGTCTAGAAATCTTGGAGAAGTTGTTGATGAACCGTCTGTAGAACCCTACATGCCCGAGAAAACTGCGAACACCTTTCACTGACACAGGTGGTGGTAATTTCTCAATAACCTCTATCTTAGCTCGATCAACTTCTAATCCCTTGCAAGACACTCTATGGCCAAGAACAATGCCCTCCTTGACTAAGAAATAACACTTCTCCCAATTGAGTACAAGGTTAGATTCTTCACAGCGAGCCAACACCCTGTCAAGGTTCTGCAAACAAGTAGCAAACAAATTACTGAAAACAGAAAAATCATCCATAAATACCTCGAGGAAATCCTCCACCATGTCGTGAAAGATTGCTATCATGCATCTCTGGAATTTGGCAGGTGCATTGCACAACCCGAATGGCATCCGTCTAAAGGCATATGTCCCATACGGACATGTGAAAGTAGTCTTCTCCTGGTCTTCGGGTGCTATGGATATTTGGTTATACCCAGAGTACCCATCAAGGAAACAATAGTACTCTTCCCCAGCCAATCTGTCTAATATTTGGTCAATAAACGGGATAGGGTAGTGATCTTTCCTTGTGGCTTCATTTAGTTTTCTGTAATCCATGCAAATCCGCCAA
>JACEIK010003529.1:100932-123978 GCA_018107945.1 Datura stramonium | reverse complement strand
CCAATGTTCAATTTTACGTATGATTATCAGATTTTAGATTTGGGTTAATCAATTCTGCTATGATGTTATGTTCTTTTCAAATCATGATTTCAGAAAAATAGCATGCAAGCCCTAGTCTTAAATTCTTTGATTATGTTTTATACTATGCATGTTTTAAATGATTTTACTTATTTAAGAAAATTTACTTAGCTTGCATACTCGGTACGTTCAACGTATTTACCGCATACTCTATGTTATACCATTTTATGATACAGGCTACGATCTCCAGACTCAGTCTCGTCACTAGCCAACTTTCGGAGTTAGAATAGGTCTTTTTTGGTTAGTCCTCATCTATCGAGGGCCCCTCTTTTATTCAGTTATGTTTGTGTATCTTCAATTTCAGACGTAAAGAATTAGTTGGGAGCTTTTCCCATCAACTCATCAGACTTAGAAGCTTTTCAGACAATAGATTGTATTTAGCTTCAGACTCGTTTTATTCTCGGATTGTGTATGATGGTTAGACTTCCTCTATGTTATTATGGTTAATTCTTATGATTTATTTGATTGAGTTAGATGTATTTTCATGGCATGGGTGGACTTGGAGTCTCTCAGAGCTCCTTGTCCCGTGTCTCGATGTGGGCCTATGTTCGGAGCTTGACAAACTTGGTATCAGAGCAATAGGTTTCGAAGTGTCCTAGGGTGTTTGAAAGCTGCGTTAAGTAGAGTCTTTTTCATGGGTTCTAAGCGCGCCACACTTATGATGAAGGGTCTATGAGACGTTTAGGATATGATCCCTTCTTTGATAACTCTATCTTGTGCCATGAGTTTGACTCTCTGCATTCCTCTAACTCATGCTATACGCGTGTGCAGAAACATGCCTTCTCAGAACAACAATAGGAGTCAGCCATCCCCACCAACCCCAATGGATCCTATGTTCAGTAAAGTTACGAATGAAGAACTCGGGGCCATAGTCCGAGTTCTAATATGGGCCATGATCACCCTTCCCAACCAGATGACTATTTCATTAGTGAACCCTGCTGGGAAGGTGGCAGCTACTAGGGTTCGGGACTTCACGAGTAGGAGTTCATCTAAGCTTTGTGGTTCATGTATGGATGGAGATTCTAAGAGGGAGAAGGTAGGAACAAAAGGCCTAGGACCAATTATTTGGAGAGTTCCTAGCAAGGGTCGAGTAGGGGGAGTCGCTCTCAATCCCATTAGAGGTCCCTAGCTCAAGTTCGGGGATACAATCCCCGAGTGAGGGAGATTACTTACCCACTTTGCGGGCGCTGCAGGAAGAAACACCTAGGAAAGTACATGGTGGGTTCAGATGTATACTTCTACTCTGGCCATTTCGGACATAAACATAGGGGTTGCCCTACATCAAAGCAAAATGGCCAGAGTGGTTGTGCCTCGACCACCCCTCCAGCAGCCTTATCTAGTCAGTCAGCATGCCTTAAATATGGCAGAACATAGATGGGATGGTGTTTGGCAGGGACGGAACTTGATACGGATGTGGGGAGGCCAGACACATGTGCAAGAATTACCCATCGGTCAAGCAGGGTGAGAGTAGAGCCGGCGCGCCAATCACAGGATCTGCAGCTCCAGCAAATCGTCCATCTCAGCAACATAGGTTACCAAGAGAAGTGGCAGTTAACCTCAAATATAGTCCCAGGTATGTTATAAGCCTTCCTATCGAACCTACCATGATTTTCAGTTTTGAGAACTACTGTACGAGGTACAAGATCTCTTTGTGTATTTTAATATGAGATCTATTTCGTGCAAGGTAGGGAAATGGAAAGTGAAGGGCTGAGTCAGGTCTTGAGTTTTCTAGTAAGGAAGTTCTATAAACAGTATTTGGGGGTAGTCCGTCCTTTCCCTTTTAGATGTTTCCTTATGTTTCACTCGATGCTATGCTCAACTCATGCTTCTGTTCAGAACCCTAAGATGATAGGTAACCCCGACAATCAATGATCCCTATATCACCCATTCATCTTCATTTCATGACCCTTGTTACATATGTCAACACATATCTCTTAGCATGCTCAGCTCTATGAACTCAACCCTTAAGATTTGCCCTATCGGTTCATAATATAGTGTTATATCAAGTATAGGCCCAACTTAGATTTCTTAAACGATTTATGCTCATGATTCCCTTACTCTAAACCCTATGGATGTCCCCCATGATGGAGATTATCTTTTAAATGGATACATTCAAGGTAACTATCTATCCCTGCCTTTGGTGCCGGGTATGTAAAAGTCTAAGAAGTGCAGTTATTAGTCAAGCTGGGAAGTGCAACAACTCGCATGGGTCATTTTGATTATTGATTCATTTCCCTGGGTTAAACCTTTCCATATCTTGTTTTTGTTATTCATGACTTGTGGAGGGGGGATGACATCATTTCCGATATGATCTATTGAAGATCGGGTGAGATTTTTTATTTTGGAGGGTTTGAGGTTTGAGAGGTTTGACCGGAGTCAACATTTCAGGTTAACAAGCTCAAATTTGGGTTTTGAAATCTCTATTGGTTTCGGATGGTAATTTGTGACTTAGTCGGGTAGTTTGCATGGATCTCGAGGTGATTCGGGAGTGACTTGAACCTTTGGTTGAAATTATGAGCTTTAAGGAGGCTAAGTGTTACCATGGTCAACTTTTTATCAAAACAACCTTATATTGGTAATTTCATGATTCCATCCGGTCTATAATGGGTTTTATGATTGAATCGTGTATTTGGGTTGTGACCGGAGGATTTAGGATGAGTTTCGATTGGACTTGAACATTTTGTGTATTTGGCATGATCTTTGGCATAATAGGTGAAAACTCAGAGGTTTGGGCTTTCAAAATTCTTAGCATGAATTGTAGGGGTTCATTTGGTCGACTTGACTGATGGCGGTGTTATTGTTTAAAATGGATCAGAATCATCCTTGGTGACTGATATAGAAGCTAAAGAGGAAGAGGACCCTATTTTGGTAAAACTAAAGGAAGCCATCCAGAATTATAAGGTAGAGGTCTTTTTCAAAGAGGGAGATGGTGTGCTTCGATAAAAGGGTTGCTTATGTGTTGCGGATGTTGATGATTTGAGAGATCGGAGTTGCATGAGGCTCACGGATCTAGATATTCTATACATCTAGGTGCCACCAAGATGTACCATGACCTACAGGAAGTCTATTGGTGGAATGGCATGAAGAAGGACATAGTAGAATTTGTGGCTATGTGTCCAAACTGTCAATAGGTGAAGGTTGAATATCAAAGACCCCGGGGTGTGCATCAAGATAATGACATTCCTACTTGAAAGTGGGAAGAGATTAATATGGACTTCATTACAGGTTTGCCTCGCACTCGCAAACAATATGACTCCATTTGGGTTGTTGTGGACAGGTTGACCAAAGAAGCTCATTTCTTACCAATCAAAACTACTGATTCAGTAGAGGATTATACTAAGTTATACATTCGGTAGTTGGTTTGGTTGCATGGAGTGCCCTTGTCCATCATATCAAATAGAGGCACTAAGTTTACCTCTCAGTTTTGGAGATCCTTTCAAAAGGGGCTTGGGACTCAGGTCAAGCTTAGTACAATATTTTAACCGCAAACCAATGGTCAGGTGGAGCGCACTATTCAGATTATCAAGGACATATTGAGAGCGTGTATGATTGACTTCAAGGGTAGTTGGGATGATCATTTGCCTCTTATTGAGTTTGAGTATAACAACAACTACCAATTCATCATTCAAATGGCTCCGTATGAGGCTCTCTATGTGTGGAGATGTAGATCGCCTATTGGTTGGTTTAAAGTCGACAAAGCTACGATGAAAGGGCCATATTCAATCCATGAGGCTATGGAGAAAGTTCAGCTTATACATGATAGGTTGAAAAAAACTCAAAGTCGCCAACATTCCTATGCTGATGTGAGAAGGAGGGTACTTATGTTCGGATTTGATGATTGGGTGTCTCTAAAGGTGTCTCCCATGAAGGGAGTGATGAGGTCTTGAAAGAAAGAAAAACTCAATCCTCGTTATGTTGTCCTGTACCGGATTGTGAAGAGGGTTGGAAAGGTTGCATATGAATTTGAGTTTCCCTCAGAGTTAGCTTCAATTTATCTAGTTTTTCATGTATCGCTCTTAAAGAAATTCTTAGGTGATCTAGCTTTAGTTGTTCCGGTTTAGAGTGTAGTAGTGAAAGACGACCTTAGTTATGAGGAGATTTCGATGGAGATATTGGATCGTCAAGTTCGGAAGCTAAGGAACAAGGAAGTAGTTTCAGTTAAGGTTTATGGAGGAATCATCATGTTTAAGGAGCTACGTGGGAAACTGAAGAAGATATGATTGCTAGATACCCACACGTATACCCTACCAGCTCAGCTCCAGTTTGAGGTGTTAGGTTTTTCCCTAAGACTCTATTCAGTTTCATGTTTAGTTCATGTGCCCCAGTTTCTTTCATATATAAGGATGTATATATGATTCACAAATTAAGTTCAGTCATGTAGTTTAAACCAGAATTAGTCATTCCGTTAGTTTTCGGCTTATATGATCAGTATTTTAATAAGATAGTTGCATTTCTCTACTTTTTTGTATCTTTTCCAACATTCAAGGATGAATGTTCCTAAGGGGGAGATATTGTAATGCCCCGGAAGCCCTAAGATCAGACCCAAAAGTTGAAACAGAGAATAAAAAATTTTCTGTACTAGGTCACAGAACGGGTCGTCATGTGACTTGTCAGGTTGACCACGAGTCATTAAGTGACTCGTGGTGAGGGGTGTTGACTTACCTGGAAAATTCAGAGTTGGGGTTATCATGAGTCTTGGTCAACCTCATGAGTCGTTGGGTCACCCGTGGTCAAGGGTATTTGGAAGATGAAGGATGAGTGGGAAGTTTACTTCACGATTGGACCCCACGAATCATGATCAGTCACCACGATTCGTTAGGTGAGTCTTGGTAAACCTTTGGTAAATGACTTGAGATGTTAGATAGTGAACGTAATGGGTGGTGACCACGAGTCATGGTCACCAATGAAGATCCATGAGGTCCCTCGTGGGAACCCTTTGAGGAAAAGTCACAACGCACACTACGACAGCAGACAATGATTCATTCCCTTGGACGATGACTCGTCCAGCCCCTCGTGGGGACTGGCAGTCAGTTATTTTCTGCAAATCTGGTAAGGGCTTTTTTGTAATTCCTATGATCCTAAGGCCTAAACTAAGTTATTTTAAGCTATGAATAGTTAGTATTATGAGGGGTAAATTCATTCTAGACTAGTCTTACTCATGCATGCAAACATAGAGAGCTAAGGAGGTGATCAAGCTTAATTCCTTCAAGTTTATCTTCAATCCTTCATTGGGCAATCAAGGGAGTGGTTAAATCATTCCGTCTCAGGTATGTAGGGTTATAAATGGGAGAATTCATTCATACCCATGCACAATCCTTCTCTAAATCATGAAAATTCATATGTTGATCCTATGGGGTTTTAACCCAATGCATGAAATTCCTAATTTTCTGCATTGGTACAATCTAAATATCTTTCTTCTATTGAATTTTGATTCATGGGAAAGTTTTACATTGTTTTAAAATTTAATTATGTTTTCAAGCTTTGTAAATTAAAATGCCCAATTATGAGAAGTTCATGAAAGTCGATATTTATGATGAATGTTCAAGTATGATGAGATATTATATATGAAAAGCGTGTTTTCAAGCTACCCATGTTTATAATCAAGCTTTAAAGTGAATTATGAATTTTCAATCATGTTAAAGTGCTGGGAAATGCCCATATGTTCAAGTTTGATTTATGATTTCCCGAATTGAGCTTACCACATGGTGTTGGAGTTAAGACTCCCATTTATGTTCAGCTTGTGTTATGGTTGGAGAAAAAGATCCTCATATATGATTTTATATTAGATATGTATTGATTAAAAAACTTCAATAGATGATGGTAAGCTTTATTGCACAAACGATGGAGAGCATATGCATCTTTTTGGGAGTAGTGTCTAGCACCGAGTAGGCTAAGGGTCGAATGACCCTATGCCTCAAAACTACATGCCAACATAGGTTTATACATATAATTTATACTTTGGGAACTCCCTTGTGAGCTATCCCCTTCCCCGATTAGGCCTCGAGCTTGATATCGATGTCATGGTATTGTCCTTAACCCTGGAAAGGCTATGGATGGCTCTACCCACTTGAGTGTTATAGTTGGGACTACATAAGCTCTATTATGGTATGTCGATTATACGACGAGTCTTCCATTGTTCCTCATGATTTAAGTTGTGCGTGTTTAGCATTCATGATATATATATATATATGTAGATATCTGTTCTAAATCAGGTTTGGCCCTATGTTCAGTTTTACTTATGATTATCAGATTTCATCTTTTGGTCAATCGATTCAGTTACGATGTTATGTTCTGTTTAGATAATAAGTTCAGCAAAATAGCATGCAAGGCCTACTCTCAGATTCTTATCTTGATTATGCTTTATACTATGCATGTTTTAAATGATTTTAGTTATTTAAGAGGTTTTACTTACCTTGAATACTTGGTACATTCCACGTACTGGCTGCATAATTTATGCTGTATCATTTTATAATACAGGCTCCGATCTCCAGACTCAGCCCCATCACTAGCCAACTTTCAAAGTTAGCATCAGTCTCTGTGGGTGAGTCCTCATCTGTCGAGGCCCCCTCTTTTATTCAGTTATGTTTGTGTATCTTCCGTTTCAGATGTACAGGGTTAGTTGGGGGCTTGTCCCATCAACTTATTGGACTTAGAGGCTTTTTAGACAATAGATTTTATTCAGCTTCAGACTCGTGCGTATTCTCGAATTTTATATGATGCTTAGACTTCCGCCATGTTATTATGGTTAATTCTTCTGCTTTATTCTATTGAGTTAGATGTATTTTCATGCCATGGATCGAGTTGGAGTCTCTCGGGGCTCCTTTTCCGGTGTCTTAATCTGGGCCTATGTTCGGGCATGACACTGTTGTTGTACGGAAACTCAATGAGAGGAAACTGATCATCCCAACTACCCTTGATGTCAATCACGCATGCTCTCAAGATGTCCTCGAGAGTCTAAATAGTCTGCTCCGCTTGACCATCTGTTTGCGGGTGAAATGCTATACTGAGCTTCACCTGATTACCAAGTCCCTTTTGAAAAGTTCTCCAAAACTGGGAGGTAAACTGAGTACCTCTGTCTGATATGATGGACAAGGGCACTCCATGCAACCGAACTAGCTCTTGGATGTATAGTTTGGCATATTCCTCCTATGAATCAGTAGTTTTGACTGGTAGAAAATGCGCCGCTTTAGTTAATTTGTCTACAACAACCCAAATGCTGTCATATTGCTGACGAGTGCGAGGCAAACCTGCAATAAAATTCATATTAATCTCCTCCCACTTCCAAGTAGGGATACTGATGTCTTGAAGCACTCCTCCCGGTCTTTGATGCTCAACCTTCACTTGTCGACAATTCGGACATTTAGCCACAAACTCCGCTATGTCCTTCTTCATTCCATTCCACCAATAGACTTGTCATAGCTCATGGTACATCTTGGTGGCACCTGGATGTATCGAATGTCTAGAACCATGAGCATGATGCAACATATGATTTCTTAAGTCATCAACGTCAGGGAAACACAAGCGATGCTGATATCAAGGCACACCATCTCCCCCTTTGAAGAAGACTTCTACCTTATGATTCTTAATGGCTTCCTTTAACTTTACCAAAATAGGGTCCTCATCTTGTCTAGATTTTACATCAGTCACCAAAGACGATTCTCATCCGTTCTGGACAATAACACCGCCATCGGTCGAGTCAACCAAATGAACTCCCAACCTTGAAAGTCAATGCGCATCCTTCACCATCTCCTTCCTCCCCTCATCTACATGGGACATACTCTCAATATAGAGCCTTCTAAGTGCGTCTTCTACTACATTAGCCATACCCGAATTTTAAAGGACACTCATATAATAATTCTTGAGTAGCTCCAACAACCTCCTTTGGCATTGATTTAGGTCATTCTGACCAAACAAATATTCTTTTGTGGTCCGTAAACAAATCTACATGGACCCCGTACAAATAGTGTCTCCAGAACTTCAAGGGAAATTCAACTACTGCCAATTCAAGATTATGGGTTGGGTAATTATTTTCATGAACTTTCGGATGTCTGGAAGCGTATGCTATAGCTTTACCATGCTGCATCAAAACACAACCAAGGCTGATTCAAGAAGCATCGCAATACACCACAAACCCATCGGTACCCTCAGGTAGGGTTAACACTGGTGCTGAGGTGAGTCGGGTCTTCAACTCTTAGAAACTCTTCTCGCAAGCCTCCAACCATTTGAACTTTACTTTATTTTGGGTCTATAAGGTTAATGGCGCTGCAACAGTTGAAAAAACCTCAACAGAACACTGATAGTACCCAGCTAAACCTAAGAAACTCCTGATATCTGAAGGATTCACCAGTTTAGGCCAATTCTTCACCGCTTCTATCTTCTGAGTGTCCACCTTTATACTCTCGCTTGACACCATATGGCCCAAAAATGCCACTGAGTTCAACCAAAACTCGCACTTGCTGAATTTAGAATATAATTGGCGATCCTTGAGTCTGTAGCACCACCCCCAAGTGAGTGAACATGCTCCTCCTCACTTCGAGAGTATATCATGATGTCATCGATAAACATGATCACGAACATATCTAAGCATCGCTTCAATACCCTGTTCATCAAATCCATAAAAGCTGCAGCACCATTCGTTAGTCCAAAAGACATAAATACAAACTCATAATGACCATACCGTATCCTGAAAGTTGTCTTCGGGATATCACTCTCCCTAACCCTGAGCTGATAATATCCAGATCTGAGATCTATCTTTGAAAAGCACTTAGCACCCTGAAGCTGATAAAAAAATTTATCAATTCTAGGAAGAGGATACCTGTTCTTGATGGCGACTTTGTTCAATTATTGATAATCAATACACATACAAAGAGAACCATCTTTCTTGCGGACAAATAGAAATGGTACACCCCACGAGGATTTTCTCGGTCAAATGAACCCCTTATCTAGGAATTCCTTTAGTTTTCAATTCCTTTAACTCGGCTGAAGCCATTATGTAAGGAGGAATAGATATAGGATGCGTATCGGGAAGAAGGTCAATACCAAAATCAATCTCCCGCTTGAGAGGTATTCTCGATATATCATCTACGAATACTTCTAGATACTCACATACTACTAGGATTGACTGGACAATCAGGGTCTTAGATGTAGCATCCTTAACTCTAACTAGGTGGTACACGCAACCCTTGGAGATCATCTTTCTAGCCTAAAGAGAGAAATTGAAACACCTACAGGCACAACTGAACTACCATTCCATTCTAAGACTGACTCACTAGGAAATCAGAACTCTACTGCCTGGATTATAAAATTCACTTAGGCATTACATGAAAATTACAAATCCATGTCGAGGATAATATCAAAATAGGTCATGGATAACTCTACTAGAACTGCTGAGGTGATTTTCGGAAGAATTGTGACAGAGAAATTTCTACTCCTTGTGAGATTCTAGGGCATAGAATCTGTTCTAGCGCTGTCTACCACCCACACTAGTAAATGAGCCCTATTGAGATGGGTATGCTGGCGAAGCTACTCAATTGGAAGTTGGGCCTCGAGCCCTTTGATGGCCTTGTCTAGCTGCTGGTTAATCTCTGATTATATATCCGGGCATTCCACACCCAAACCAAGCACATGTACCCATCAAACACTGACCCGTGTGTCTCCGGTCACAAATTGGAATACTGGAATCTGCGGACCTACTGCTCTGACCGCTAGAGCTTGATGCTCGTCCCCTCTAGTGGAGCCTAGGTCTGGATGGCACACTCATAGCCGACGATGTCGGGGATGATGATCTCGGGTGGGACTATTGATGGTGTCCACCACCTAGTCTCTACTGAGAAAACCTATAGCTTTCTGTCCTAGCCCTCTTGTTCTCTCTCTCCCTTAGATGCGCTGCCTCCATCTACTGGGCGTAGAAAACTCTCTTAGGAAAATCCATATCCTGATGGAGCATGGCGGTCCTGCAATCCTTTTCCAGGTAGTTCGCCACTCCATGTACAAACCTTCTCACTTGAGGTCTTTGATCAACCACTAACTTTGGTGCGTACTTGGACAGACGAGTGAACTCTAAGGCATACTCCTGTACCATCACCGTTCCCTGCTTTAGATTAACGAACTTGGCTGCCTTCAGGTCCCTAATCTCATGAGGGAAGAACCGATTTAGGAAAGTGACATGAAAATCATCCCTACTCATAGGGCCTGCTCCGTCTGCCCTACTATCCTTCCACTGCTTGAACCAGATATGCGCAACCCCTTTCAACTAACAAGAGGCTAAGTCGGTGCACTCCTCTCTATTCACCCCCATGCCTGGATGATCTTTAGAATCTTATCGATAAACTCATGGGGATCCTCATCCACCTCTTACCCAAGAAACTATAGAGAGTTCATCCTCAAGAAATCTCTGACTTTAGCTGCCGTCGTATTCCCATTTAGAGGGACATGCACTACCGCCTACTGGTTGAATTGGGTGGTCAAGGCCTGTGCTAGCATCTAATTGGCTACCCTGAATTCAGCATGGGCAACCGCCTAGGGTGCATGGTGCTCATTGGCTGGTGGGGCCTGTTGGTGTCCGTCTCTAATGCCATCCTCGAGGCCATTTCCATTTCCATTTCTTCTACCGTTAACTCTTCAGGGAGGCATGATTCTACAATCGAAAATAGCACGTGTTAGAAGGATGTATAGACATTTCACCACATGCCATAGATCATGGAAGAAGGGAACATTTCCTAAACGTTCCAAGCCTCTCGTCATAAGTGTCGCGCACTTCACACCCATGAAAAAAGAATCTACTTAAAGCGGCTTTTAGAAAGTCTAGGACACTTCAAAACCAATTTCTTTGATACCAAGTTTGTCACGACCCGAACATGGGCCGGGATTGTTACACCCCGAATTTTTTTTGATGATTATTTGATGGTTATATGTCATATTAAGGGAATTATGGGTTGTATATTGGTCGTAGGTGAGAAGGAAAAAATATGGAAAGGGAGAAAGGAAGAGTATATGAAGTTTGTAAGTAAGGTTCAAATTTAAACGGACATATCTCCAAGAATAATGATTCAGAAGTTCTAAATCCATCATGGTTAGAATTGAGTACCTACATCATGGTGAGAGTTGAGTACAAAAGGAGGTAAGTGTTTTTACTCCTTAAATTCTCATGAATTCACAAGTTATGTTGGAAGTGAAGTTGGAATTTAATGTTGCTTGTGTGTGTGTTGCTACTGCATTTCAGTGGATTTGCTGCTGTGTTTTTGAAACAGTAGTAGCTAAGGATATACTCATTTTTGGTTGGAGTTGAATAAAAATATAATGTAAGTGTTTCTACTTATTAATTCCTATGAATTTTCAAGCTAAAGGTAGAGGTTGAAAGTGAAGGTTAAGGTGTTGTTTTGTATGTGTTATGGTGTGAAGCTGCTGCTGATTTTGAAGGTTGGAGCTGCTGTGTTTTTTTGAGAATAAACTCTAAATTTTTTGGTGTTTTTCATTAGGAAAGTTAGGTGATTCCTAATTCTATTTTCCCTCAAAGTTGGAGAAACAAGTTGAAGTAAGAAATGTTAAATGTTGCCTTGTTTGATTGTGTTGTGACTGCTAATTGGTGTGAGATTTTGACCGGATAAAAATGCTTAAAACAGCCTATTCACTTGGTTATAAACTCAAGGAATTGAAGAGCTAACTGCTTGTTGTTGAGGGGAAAAGTCGGCTAAGAAAAACTCGTCAGAAACAAGGTATGTAAGGCGCTCATTATCTCTTATTTTCAAGCGCGCTTTCATGCTGTTGATGAGTCCAATATTCCTATGTTTCTAAGTTTATGTTGGAAGCATAATATGATTCTGTCCAAGGGTTTAGGTTGCACCATTGGTTAAAGGGTTGAAGCTTGTGAAGCTAAAGCAAAAGAGTATAATTTTTACGCTTGTTATCCTAGCTATAGATTGAGTCTGGAGACCCCTCTGCGTGGGCACTGTTAGCTGGTCCTTTATATTATATTACATATATGTGGTTCCAAAGGTGATAAATATTGGATGCTAAGTGAAATTGGTAAAAAGGGCAAGACTATGACGGGCAAACGAACTTAACACTAGAAAACGACGTTAAGCTAAACAAGGGTAAATGAGAATAACAAAATGGAAATGCCTAATGATAGTCGTCCACCCTCTTATTCACACATTCTATGTTATATATTTCAAAGAGGAGATTCCTTGATTTTTTTCTCCTTTAGCTAACTGGCTAGTTTACGAGTTCCCGAACCAACCTATACATTGAACATGAATGATAGAACTCGAATGTGTAAATTATCGATATTTCTATGCAACCATCATTATGGGAAGTTTATACGTAGTATCTTAAGGTTAGTAGGTTCTACAGAAATAAGAATATATTTACTCTGATGCTTACGTACAAGTTACTTGTTAAGGCAACAAGAATTGTCTTTAGAATGTTGCCATAGGTTTAGTGGAACTCTTGTGCTATCTGAACCTCCTGGGAGTCACCACGACATTAGGTTAAATAAGTGGTGTGAATACGTTATGTGGTAAAATTATATAATGAACATTATGTAACGACCTTCTATGAATCCATTAGAGTTGAACGTCTGTAAATTCGTAACATAAGTTAAAGAGAAGCTCTCTGCTATACCCCTAAAAGATTATGTTAACTTATCCATTCCATGTGTTGAAATTATTTTCCAAGTTTGAAAAGGGTAATCCTAGGAGCTTCTAAGCCGCTTATAATTATGTAAGTTTTCTTAAGCTCATGAGGTAATTGCACATTTGTGTATGTTAATCCAGCATCGTCCGAATTACGGCTATAAGTGGAAAAACATAGAGAGTTGCTCAAGAGTTCCCAAGTTACAGTTCCACTAGTTCTTTTCAGAGCTACCATGTGAAGGGATTCGTTCCCTCATGTTGTCCTAGTTCTAGTAGAGCCAGGAGGAGGTAGAGTCGTTTATCCTCCAACATCTTCAGGTATATCAAAGGGATGAGATTTTGAGAAAGCATTTCAGATGTTAACCTGAGTACTGATGTTTCAAAAATCAGTTGTTGAAATTAATGGAAGCGTCCATGGAAATACTATTGAGAGCTCCAGTGCCCGTGGGTTTTGAGCCTAAATACCCTAGCCTTTACGGATCAGCACTTGAAATGGGAACTTCAACGGGTTTAAGTTAGTATGTGTTTGTACCTAAAGCAGTGCAGCATGAGTATTCACGAATATAGTCTCAGGTTTAATTCTTTGGCCTAATATGTTTCAGATAGGGTGTGGAATACGAGGAATAAAGTACATAGATTGTATTAGGTTTGCGACCCATCTGATCTGAGAATGCTTGGGAATGTGTACCAACACAGAAATGACTACTGCTCGGATGTTTTCTCAAAATACGGACGATCTGATTCACCATCTCCCAAGAACTGACAAAGAAGTAGAATAGAGTAAGAAGACCAAGTCGACAAGACTATTTAAGGACCCTCGTAGTGCTTGGAGACCCCGGCCACCCAGACATTCAGTTTCTTCTTGAGATTCAGTCTCTAATTTTTCACTAGATATGACTACAGTTTCCTTCAACTCCGGTTTCCAAGATAGGCAGTGATAGGCCTTGGTAAAATCAAAGGTAAAACAACAATCAGGTTTGACACTGATTCTATATGTTAAGTGGTTAAGTTGTGATTTCAACTTTTTTCTGTGATATTTCGTAATGATATGAATGGAAAAGTGGTATTGGAGTAAATCATAACTCCCGTGGTAATGTACTAATTTGCTTAGGGTTAGAAAAGTTACCGATTATATGGTACTAAAGCATGTCTATCTTACGTCAGACAAATAGATGGAGTTGAGTAAATACAGTTTGATATGAAGCAGCAATATAAATAGGAGGTTCTTACAAAAAAAGGAATGTATATTTATGACACAAGGCAAGGAAAAGTTAAAGATGTTATGGCTAAAGTTACGGCTACTGAGGTATAGCCCTCATTCGAGGAGGAATGATTTTAAGGTGGGGATAGGATGTTACAACCCGAAATTTTTTTTGATGATTATTTTATGGTTATAAGTCGTATTAAGAGAATTATGGGTTATATATTGGCCATAGATGTGGAGGGAAATGTGTGCAAAGGGAAAAGAAAACAATACATGAAGTTTGTAAGTAAGGTTTTACAGTAAGGTTTAAACTTAAACGGACATATCTCCAAATATATAATGATTCAGAAGTCGTACGACCTATCAAATGAAAGGTATTTGCGTCTAGTTTACAGTGAAAAAAACAGCTCGTCAATTGGAGTTCGGAGCAAAACGTTATGCTCATTTGAAGATAGCACAATTGGGTAGGAAAGCGCCCAGGTGCGCGGGCGTTGAGACAGGCAGGCAGCAGGCGCATGCACGCACGAGGGCACATCACACGGGCGCCGCACGCGGGCACCGCCCAGGCCTTGGCCAGCCCACCTGTATGAAGTAAATTTGAAAGCTCATTTATCCTCCGTTTTACTTGATTTTCTTTTCAAAATTCATAGAATTCGGAGCTCTATCCAATGGTGAAAACAAATCACAGGTACGAACTTGTATGGATAGGTCAAATTTCCTTATAGTCAAAGCATGGAAAGGGTTTCTTATGTCGTAAGCTTCTAACCGTGGAGTTGCTGCAGTTTTGGCTACCAAGCTACTGCGTTTTTTGGCAGTAAGGAGATGAAGTTTTACCTCCATCTTGGAGAGAGTTGAGTACAAAAGTAGGTAAGTATTTTTACTCTTTAAATTCTCATGAATTCACAAGTTATGTTGGAAGTGAAGCTGGAATTTAAGTGTTGCTTGTGTGTGTGTTGTTGTTGCATTTCAGTGAATTTGTTGCTGTGTTTTTGAAGCAGTAGCTAGCTAAGTATATACTCCATTTTGGTTTGAGTTGAATACAAATATAATGTAAGTGTTTCTACTTATTAATTCCTATGAATTTTCAAGCTAAAGGTAGAGATTGAAAATGAAGGTTGAGGTGTAGTTTTGTATGTCTTATGGTGTGAAGCTGCTGCTCGTTTTGAAGATTGGAGCTGCTGTGTTTTGTTGATAATATACTCTATATTTGTTGGTGTTGTTCTTGAGGAAAGTTAGGTAATTTACTATTTCTATTTTCCTTCAAAGTTGTAGAAACAAGTTGAAGTAAGAAATGCTTAATGTTTCCTTGTTTGTTTGTGTAGTGACTACCTATTGGTGTGACGTTTTGACCGAATAAAAATGCTTAAAACCTCCTATTCACTTGATTATAAACTCAAGGACTTGAAGAGGCTAACTTCTGGTTGTTGAGGGGAAAAGTCGGCTAAGAAAAAGTCGTAAAAAATAAGGTATGTAAGGCGCTCGTTATCTCTTATTTTCAAGCATATTTTCATGTCGTTGACGAGTCATGCGTTCCTATGTATCTAAGTTTACGTTGGAAGAATATTATGATTCTGTCCAAGGGTATAAGTTTCATAATAGAAGCAATTGGTAAAAGAGTTGAATCATGTGAAGCTATAGCAAAAGTGTATAATTTATACGTCTTTTGTCGTATTATAGTTGTCGTAGCTATGGATTGAGTCGGGAGACCCCTCAGTGTGGGCACTATGAGATGATCCTTTATTTTAGGTTACATATATGTGGTTACAAATGTTATAAATGTTGTATGCTAAGTGAAATTGATAAAAAGGTCAAGACGATGACACGGGAACGAACTTAACACTAGAGAGCGACTTTAAGCTAAACAAGGGTAAATGGGAATAACGAAATGGAAATGCCTAAAAATAGTCATCCACCCTCATATTCACTTGTTCTAAGTTATATAAGGAGAAGAGGAGATTCCTTGATTTCTCTCCCTTTAGCTAACCGTCTAGTTTACGAGTTTCCAAACCAACCGATACGTTGAACTTGAATGATACAACTCAAATGTGTAAATTATCGATATTTCTATGCAACCATCAATATGGAGTGGTTATATGTATTATCTTAAGGTTATTAGTTTATACTGGAAATGATAATCTATTTACGCTTATGCTTACGTTCAAGTTACATGCTAAGGCAAAAAGAATTTTCTTTAGAATGTCGCCATAGGTTTAGTGGAACTCTTGTGCTATCTGACCCTCCTGGGAGTCGCCAAGGCATTAAGTTAAATAAGTTGTGTAAATACATTTTTTGATAAAATGATATAATGAATATTATGTAAAAACCTTCTATGAATCAATAAGAGTTGAACGTCTGTATATTAGTAACATAAGTTAAAGAGAAGCTCTCCGCTATAACTCTAAACGATTATGTTAAGTTATCCCTTCTATGTGTGGAAATTATTTTCCAAGTTTGAAACGGGTTATCTTAGAAGCTTCTAAACCGCTTATAGTTATGTAAGTTTTCTTAAGCTCCTCAGATAATTGCACATTTGTGTATGTTAATCCAGCATCGTCCGAATTACGACTATAAGTCCTTATTTTCCTATAAGGAAGCACTTAGAGAGTTTCTCAAGAGTTCCCAAGTTACAAAGCTCAAAGACTCAGATCCTTAAGTTATGCCTCCATGTCCCTATGTCATGTTTAAATATGCTATGCTAATCTAAGAAGTTTTCAAGAAATCATATTTTGAGAATCATGCTAATGTCTCAAAGAAGTATTTTAAGTTGCATACAAGTCATTATAAGAATTTCTGGTAAGAAGTCTTAATGTATATGATTTTCATGTTATAACATATAGTTGAATACTTTCAGTTATATTCAAGTCATACATCTATATATTCAGCTCTTGTTGAGTTATCATTTGAAATTCCTAAATTTAGAGGAGATATTTTCCCACATACTAATGTCCCCATTGTAGAAGTAGGTATAAGCACGGGCTATGATAATGATCAGTTAATCTTAGAACTTCTAATTCAAGGAAGTCTCCTGGAGGTCACTCAGTTAACTAAATACGAGTTTATATGTTATGCGGAAGTCTCATACGTTGCATGTCTGCAGTTCCGCTCTCAGCCCAATTTATATGTTAAGTGTTATGATAAATAACTCCAAGTTCCAAGTTATAAGTTCCATGTTTTGTTGCATACAAGACAAATAAATTAAGAAATATATGTGCTCATTGAAATGATAAGATTGATAACAGAATTTCAGTGTAATGTTATCGGTACATGTAATGGAACCACCCTATGGACAGTATATATATATATATATGTAGTTTCCAGATGCTAAAGGAAAGTATAGAAATGAGAATTTAAGTGATTCTAGTCAAGCAATACGTTATATTGGTAAGATTATTTGTAGGACATTGCTTGCAAACCTACTGAAGTTCTTACATTGTCTAAACCTACTGAAGGTTCGTCGAGTCACTGAGTCAACGTGTTTGTATATAATTTGATAGCTTTACGTGATATACATTCATATTTTTTAATTTTGCATGCTATATGTGCTCACTTGCGTTATATGTTAAGAAAGAGGTCTATTACGGCCAGAGATTTAGCATTTGTTATTTAAATGCCATATGTGTTAAATTGACTTAGTATAAGCTCTATCGGCTCCGCTCATGATTATAATTGAGATATTTTTATTTTACCCCAGTATGGTACACCACCTGAAGATATTTTTATTTTATCCCCATTTGGTATTCCGGGTGGAGATATTTTTATTTTATCCTCGTGTGGTGCACCGGCTGGAGATATTTTTATTTTACCCCGGTATGATACACATACTAGAGATATTTTTATTTTACCCTGGTATGGTGCAGCGGCTGAAGATATTTTTATTTTGCCCCGGTATGGTACACCCACTGGAGATATTTTTATTTTACCCTAGTGTGGTACATCAGCTGGAGGCATTTTTACATGAATTTTATGGTTGGCTGGCGGCCGGCATTACGGTTATTGTTACACCCCGTAAGTTTCTAATGTTTAAACGACCTATTTGTACGTTGGTTAAGAGTTTTATAACACAATATGTATGATAAAGGGCTCGAAGAAAGGTCGGATGAGCACGTAGTCGGGACCGCGAAGGAGAAGGATGGGCAAGGTTCCCAAAGGGGCAGCGTGGAACGGACCCTACTCCTCTGCGATGGGCTCCATGGCACGACCCTAGATTGGTGCGACAGGGTCTGTGCCACGGACCCCTGTCCACTATCTCAAGTATATATAGGCTCCTCCCTTTTATTACATTTCATTTCCTATGTAAACTTAAATCTATACTTTAGAAACCACGAAGAAGATAAGTAAAATTCCTCTGTTTATGCTGCGAAACGCCGCCCGAATTAAAATAAACTTTGGGTATCGAAGTATAAGGCTGCAGGGAGAATTAATACAGAGTTGATCTCACGAAATTCGCCTGGCAAATCATAACTCCACCGATCTAAAGTTGTTGGAATTGCTCCAAACTAGTGTCAATACGATCATATGCTGAAAGTAAGCATTTCTCCCTTCTGGATTCTTGAGAAATCATGAGTTTTCGACCATGTTCCGTCAAGTTGAACTATAGTTAATATTTCTATATAAAGTTACAATTTTTATCGAATTTAGTACTGAAATTAGCCTCATTCTTCTAATAATATGATTGCAGTTGAGAAGAGCAGTTTAATACAAGATGAAACTCGTCAGTTAATCAATAATCGATGAACAAGGAATGTTAAGACAGTTTCCTTCGGCAAGTTAGTTTCTTAGCATGATAGCTCAATTTGAATTCCAGTAAGAATACCAGAAGCATGTCTATTATGATTAGTTGTTGTTATTAGCTGAGACCTGTATTCCATATTAGTTTGGGATAGATTATTCCTATATAGCCTTCGTGACCGACCCCAGGGTTATTAGTAGTGTCGTCGCCCGCCAAGGGTGAGATGACGTTGCTCTACGGAGCGGTATGCCATCCGTCAGGGACGAAGATGGTGTTCCAGGTCCTCATATTCCATGGTTGTCTTTGTACACCCCTGTCGAGCCTGGTGCTTGGGTTTGGATATCAGTAGTCCATTGGACTCAGACACAGTTACAGTGAAGGGACGAGCGGGCTCAGTTGCAGACCTAGGGGATTGTTAGGACTGCTATATCTATTAGTTGAGTAGTGTGACCTTGGATAGGGGTATATAGACTGAGGTGTACTCACTAACGCTTAAGAAGGCCCCAAATGGGTTATTCTGTGCTAGTTGTACCTTCCGGCTTATGGAGGCCGGGTAAGGTTTATGTTTGCTTTAGCTATTGATAGTTAGACAATAGGATGTTCTATTACTCGGGTATGATCTATATTTCTTCATTTCAGTTATTCTCATTTTTATCTCTTTATTTCAGTCATTTAAAGTTATCGCCTTACATATTCAGTACATATTATACTGACGCCCTTTCTGGGGCACTACATTACTTGCCTACAAGTACGGATAGATGAGGAGCATGTCCCTCGTATCTTTCAGCTAGCATCACCAGAGCAGTTAGCTCCTTTCTTCTAGAGCTTGTAGATAGAAGGTTATTTTTTTTAATTGTACCGTTCATGGGTAGGTCGGGGCCCTGTTCCAACCATCATGTTACTCCTAGAGGCTTGCAGATTATTTCTATTTCCCTGTGGTTAGCTTTTATTGGCCGTGTGGGGCCTCTATGTGCGTTAGTGTAAGTGTTGGCCGTGTGAGGCCCATACGTGTTGTAGTTTACATATTGGTCGTGTGGGACCTTATTTAGCTGGCAGATTAGTGGCCTTGTCGGCTATAACTTAGCTTAGAACTGATTTTACTTTACAGTAATAACTAGACATCATGGTGGTATTGTCGGCCCACACAGGAGTCCCTGTTGTTGCTGGTTCTGGATAGCTGGTTTTCTTTTATAGGTGGCTATAAGGCCTTGTCGGCCGGACGTTGTATTTACTGCCGAGATATAGCCCATTGTTTTATGGATTTGGTAAGTAGGCCTGCACCAGGAGTGCATAGGACTAGTTAAGTCAGCTCAGAAACTACTAGGGCATTAGGTGCCAGTCATGCCTCCCAAGGTGGGGCGTCATAAATGTTGTATCAGAGCAGGTCGTATCCTAGGGATTCTGCAAGCCGTGCTAAGTAGAGTCTTATCTATGGATGTGTTGTGCACCACATTCTATAGGTAGGAGGCTACGAGGCATGATAGCATGGTTATTATTTCTTCTTATCCGGTCGTGCTATAGAGTTGTACAGTATAGGGTTGAGTCCATAAGTTTACCATATTCTTTTATCTACAGGGAAATGACAGACCTGCGACACCCCACTACTGGTAGAAGATTGGATGTTGCAGAAGGCGAAGGCACTAGAAGGCTGCCACAGTCAGAGTCATCCCGATCTGAGGGCGACAGGGAGACATCGATCTCCCTAGCACTCTCCACTACATCAGGAGCCGCTCGGAGCGGCAAATGTAACGGCACTGCCTCTAGCAGTCTCTCTACCAGTACTATCGGATGAGGAGATTAGGAGTGTTGTTATGCTAGCTCAGATGATGGCTGCACAACGTCAGCTAGTGGAACCCACAGCTGCAGAGTCCTCATGAGGGCCTGGTAGTTCGAGGGTTCGGGAGTTTCTCGCACTGAGTCCCCTGCAGTTTACCGGGTCAGACTGAGAGGAAGACCCTCAAGATTTATTGGATTAGATGCAATGGATTTTCTGGGTGATGCATGCTACACCTACATAGTCGGTTGAGTTAGCGGTATTACGGCTACGGGACATCGCAGTACTGTGGTATAAGAGTTGGGAGAGGTGTTTCCCCTCTGACTTGGACAAGCTTCTCAAAGGCTTTTCTGGATCATTACCTGCCACGAGAAATTTGATAGGCCTGAGTTGATCAATTTTTACATTTGGAGCAGGGGTCGATGAGTGTCTGGGAGTATGCTATGAGGTTCGACTCCTTGGCCCAATCTGCACCAACTTTTGTGGAGACCTGTATTAGGCCACTATGTGAGAGGATATGGATATTACCCGCGTCCAGGCTTTTGCTCAGAATATTAAGGGGATCAGACAACGACAACAGGAGATAAGGAGGGCAGATTAGGAGCAGCACCGTAGAGCCAGACCTAGTGACATGCAGGTAGAGTCCCATGGTGGACCCAGGCCACGATTTTCAAGCAGACCACCTAGACCCCCACCCCCACAACAGTAGCAGGAGAGTGGATCATGTCGTCGAGGGCAATCATGACCTGGCAAGAGCTCACGATTAGTAGGTTCACAGCAGCAGAGAGGAGTAGAGAAGAGTAGATTTACCATGCTGTTTTTCCCTGTCTGCAGTCGATGTCACTCTGGGACGTGAAAGTATAGTTCCACAGCATGTTATACCTATGGACAAGAGGGTCATCAAAAGAGGGAATGTCCAGCCAGGGGTCAGAGTGATCGGGACCGACAGGATAGATCTTCAGTAGGATCATGTGCCCCAGTATCTCCAGCAGGGCGTAGGCCCTCAGCTCCAGCCGGCAGAGGCCGAGGCAGACTAGGGGCATCTAGCTCAGGTACCGGTCCAGATCGCACTTATGCCTTACCGGGACTAGAGGAGTCAGAGTCGTCACCGGATGTGGTGGTAGGTATGCTAGACATTTGCTCTCATTCTTCTTATGAACTGATAGATCCAGGATTTACCTTGTCTTATGTTACACCATTAGTAGCCCATAAGTTCAGTATTATGCCAGAATCGCTTTAGCGATCTTTTTCAGTGTCTTCACCCGTCGGTGACTCTATCATAGCCAGGAGGATCTACCGGGGATGTACAGTAGAGGTTGATGGTCGTCAAACTTTAGCAGATTTGATAGAACAAGAAATTATTGATTTTGATGCAATTATGGGTATGGATTGGCTGGTGCCATTCTATGCCAATGTCGAATGTTGGACCAAGACTGTCCAATTCAACTTTCCAGGGGAGGTTGTACGAGAATGGAAAGGTAGTGCAACCACGCCAAAAAATAGGTTTATTTCCTATCTTCGGGCGAGAAAATTGATAGAAAAAATATGTATTTATCATATTGTAAGAGTTCATGATGCTCAAGAAGAATCGCGGACTCTTCAATCCATTCCAATAGTCAATGAATTTCTAGATGTATTCCTAGAAGAGCTACCTGGCATTCCCCCAGAACGGGAATTCAACTTTGCAATTGAATTCCAGCAGTGTTCATGGACTTGATTAACAACATCTTCAGGCTGTATCTGGACTTGTTTGTAATAGTATTTATTGATGATATTCTTGTATATTCCCGCTCATAGGTAGATCATCGGGATCACCTACAAACGGTGCTCCAAACCCTCAGGAATCGCCTTCTGTATGTGAAGTTTTCTAAATGTGAGTTTTGGTTGAATTCAGTAGCCTTTATGGGCCACATTATGTCAGATGCTAGCATTTAGGTAGACTCGCATAAAATTGAAGCAGTGAAAACATGGCCTAGACCTACCACTCCGATCGAGGTACGTAGTTTCCTTAGGTTAGCTGGGTATTACAGAAGGTTCGTGGAAGGATTTTCCACCTTAGTAGTGCCCTTTGACCAAGTTAACTCAGAAAGAAGCTTCACTGGACTGAAGCATATGAACAGAGATTTCAGGAGTTGAAAAATAGACTGACCTCAGCACCAGTATTAGCTTTTCCAGAAGGATTAGAGGGTTATGCAGTATACTGCGATGCTGTAGGTGTCGGGTTAGGATGTGTTCTGATGCAGCATGGTAAAGTAATTGTGCTTCCAGGCAGCTGAAGAAGCATGCAAAGAACTATCCCACCCGTGAGCTGGAATTAGCCGCGGTGATTCATGCCTTGAAAATATGGAGGTACTATCTGTATGGCGTTCATGTAGATATTTTCATTGATCATAAGAGCCTCTAGTATATTTTCACACAAAAAGAGTTCAATCTACAACATCGTCGCTGGTTAGAGCTATTGAAAGTCTATGATGTAAATATCTTATACCACCCAAGGAAATCCAATGTTGTAGCAGATGCCCTCTGATTAGGGGCATATTTATATGCCAAATTGATACTCAAATGCATCGCTTTTGCCTTGGTTATCCAACAATGTGTGTACATTCTCATGTAAATTGTAGGGAAGTGT
>JACEIK010003529.1:56395-73203 GCA_018107945.1 Datura stramonium | reverse complement strand
TTTACCCCGTAGTCCAGTCCCTGTGGGTTCGACATTCCGGTTCTTAAAAAGGGCCACTATATTACTTGTACAACCCGTACACTTGCGGGCTCATCACTAGGCCTTAGTTATTTCATCTTGAGTTTTGAGTTATAGTTACGGGTAGGTCGGAGCCTTATTCCGACCATCAGTTCAGTTTATTCTTTAGAGGCTTTCTAGACTTAGTATGTATAGTATTATTCAGTTTGTGGCTTTGTCAGCTTTCCGTTGCTTGGTTTAGCATTGTAATGGCCTTATCGACATTTCAGTTATTTATTTATGGTAGTTGAGACCTTATGGGTCCAGATGTTTGCTCAAATAGATTGTGACAGGTGGCCTGGAATCCCTAAGTATTGCAGCTACATATGTTATATAGTCGGCTTCCCGGTCAATGAGGTATCCGGATCCAATCGCGCCCTCCCCCAGTTTTGAGGCGTGACACGGATTGAGACATGGGACAAGGAACCCCGGGAGGCTCCAAGCCGACCTATGGAATGAATATAACTTCTAATCCAATCAATGAAAGAGGAAGATCAACATAATAATCATAGAGGAAATCTAAACATAACATAAAATATGAACATACAACACCAGTCTAAAGCTGAATACATTATATATCTGAAAAGCCTCTACATTTGATGACTTGATGGGACAAGACCCCAACTAACTGTCTAATTCTGGAACTAGAAAGGTAAAGAAACAACTGATAAGGGAGGGTCCTCGGGAGATGAGGACTCACCAACTGAGACTGGATCCTAACTCCGGAAGCTGGCTAGTGATGGGGCTGAGTCTGAAGATCAGAGCCTGTATTACAAAACGATACAACATAGAGTGTGTTGTAAGTACGTGGAATATACCGAGTATGCAAGGTAAGTAAAACCTCCTAAGTAAGTAAAATTATTAAAAAGTGCACAATATAAGACATAATCAAGATAAAAATCTGAGAGTAGGGCTTGCATGTTATTTTCTAAAATCATGATCAAAACATAAATAAACATAAAAACTGAGTCAAATAACCTGAAGCTTAAATTTGACAAATCATAAGTAAAACTGAACATTGGGTCAAACCTACTTTAGAGCATATATATATATATATATCATGAATGATAAACATGCATAACTGAAATCCTGAGAAGCAATGAGAGACTCATCATATAACCAACATTACCACGATAGAGCTTACGTGGTCCCGACTATCACGCTCAAGTGGGCAGAGCCGTCCAAAACCTTTCTTGGACTAAGGACGCTACCATGATATCGATATCAAGCTAAAGGCCACTTGGGGCAGGGGAAATATCACAAAGGAGGTCCTAAAATAATCTAATCATACCTACGTTGGCTCGTAGTTCTGAGGCATAGGGTTGATGGACCCTTAGCCTACTCGGTACTAGACTCTACTCCAAAAAATATGCATATGCTCTCCATTATTTTTCAACAAAGCTGACCATCGTCTATTCACGAAACTGAATAATCATATACATATAAAATCTGAAATTATACATAAGCAGCCTTGGCTCAAAAGATACCACAAGCTAGACCAATTGGGAGTCTTGACTCTAAAACCATGTGGTAAGCTAATTCGTAACATCATAAATCATACTTGAACATATGGGATTTCCCAATACTTAAACATGCTCGAAAATACTTGATTCACTAGAAAACATGATCATATACATGGGTAACTTGAAAAGATGCTTTCATCATAAATATCTTATCATACTTGAACATACAACATAGATCTAAATTTTCATGAACTTTCATGGATGGGAATCATAATTTATAAACTTGAGAACATGATTATAATTTAAAACATTGTAAAACTTGCCCATGAATCATAATTCATTAATAGAAACATGCTTAGATCATACCCATGGTAGAAATTAGGAAATTCATTAATTGGGTTAAAACCCCAAAGGATCAACATATAGATTTACATGAATTAGAGAGGGATTGTGCATGGGTGTGAACAAATCCACCCATTCATAACTTTACATACCTGAGAAAATTTGATTCTACAACTTCTTCGATTGCCCAAGGAAGAATTGAGAAGAACTTGGAAGAAATTAAGATTGATCACCTCTCTAGACTTCTAAGCTTGCATGCATGAATAGGAATAGCTTAGAATGAACTTACCCCTCTTAAAACTCACTATTCATAGCTTAAAACGACGTATTTTAGGCCTTAAGATCATAGGAATCACGAAAAAGCCCTTAATAAACTCGTAGGGAAAAACAGACTGCTAGTCCCAACGAGGGACTTGACAAGTTGTCGTCTAAGGCCATGACTTATGGCCACCAACCATCCTGAACACTACTACAAACTCAACACTGGTCACCATGGGGGACGTGACAAGTCATTACTAGTGACCCCGACTCATGGTAACATCTCGTCCTCTACACTGCCAGAAATAATCGGGGGGTGGGGGAGGGTCACCACGGGTGACACTACGACTCGTGGTGCTTCCCAATGAGTTCTTGTAAGGACCCGTTAAATGCAATGTCCCATACCTCCTCTTCCTTCAGCCATCCCTAACCATGGTTGACCTAACGGCTTGTGGAGCTGACCATGACTCTTAGTCACACTCCTGGTCACCCCAACTTGAAATTTTCCAAACAAGTAAAAACTCCTCACCACGAGTAACTTAATGACTCATGGTCATCCTGAAGGGTCACATGACAATTCATTCTATGACCTGATGCAAAAAATCTTGTTTTCACTATTTCAACTCAAGAGTCTGATCTTAGGGCTTTCGGGGTATTACAAACCAAGGCCAAAACAGGTTTATTATAAAAATGGGTACAGTTAATTGGTTATTCAATGAAAAATGGTCTATTTGAGGCTCAAAATCGGGATCAAGGGAATTATATTATTTTGGTAGGATCATTTAAGCTAAAAATGGGATAAACAAAAATAGCCTATGATCCTTTCCTAACCAACCATCCTAAAACCTATGTACAGACCAACCGGGCAAGTTCTAGATCCTCTACGCAGTATTGAACTAGGTATCAGACCTAACTCACTCACGGTACGTGTCTTGCATTCACTCTACCTATCTAGTTTACACATGGCATAACAAAAACTATACATGCTAATATACTAAATGACATAAAAAGATCCATAGAAATCATGCTTTGCAATCACAAGTACACAGCTAATCATCAAAAATTTTAAACAGGGTCAGATATTTTTTCAACTTCAAATCCTGAACTAGTGCAATTTATTGGTTGAGTACTACTAAGCTACTTTCTAATTAAACAAAAATCACAAATATAAAGTCCTAAACATGTCAGTTCTACTATATATCATGCCCGAGGGAAAAGAAACACGGCAAGAAAAGCCTTTAGACGAATCAAAAACCCAAAAAATTACACGTATACCCCCTCCCCTTTTTAAAAAGCATGCTTTGTTCCCAAAAATAGAATGTAAAAACAGAGGGAATGGAACATACTTGCGGCTCCCTGCGTTACCTCTAATGCAATGCCTGATTTAACATCACGACACGACGTAACTTTTGTGATTCTTCAGTAATCATCAAGGTACACCACCTCAATTCCTCTTATTTCCTCCATATCTCCCACGGGCGGTAGCAGCCTCTTGTCTTTCATCTGGGTGTTTGCAAAGGTAGCTCCCTTGGTACTGGCCTAAATGAATCATAAAAGAAAATAAAGAAAATGTAAACGGTGAAATAACAACCACAAGTAAAATACAAGCAATTAATCAAGTTTTATTTGTATTCCCTAGCAACGGCGCCACTTTTTGGTAATGCTCAAACACACACTTCCTAAAAAAGTATGAAACGTTCAGTATCAATAAATAATGTAACTAAGAGGTTGGGGTCGAACCCATAGGGAATAGGGTAAGATGTAGATTAATGTCGGTACTTGAACTTGTTGGTGAGTTATCTCCAAATTAGGGGGTTTTAAGGAAATTTATTAAAACCAGATTATATTCGTGATTTAAATCAAGATTTGTATACAACTAGGGTAAGTGTTCCCCATGGGTTCATAACTACTTCGGGTATACACATGTGATCAATCCAATGCTTATTTTTAGAACTGATAACTAGGATTCATCCAAACGACTGGTTTGTCCCTATTGGATGACTATACTCGATCACCAGATCAGGTCTCATGAGCTATTTCAAACTAACCGTTATCAATATGTTCTAAATTTTACTATCCTACGACCACAGCTCAAGTTAATACAATGATCATAAAGATCAAGGCTTTGTTGTAATTTTCTTTTCCTAATCTCAACTTCTCTAGGTTCAAGAAAGTAAAAAATTCAAGAAAGTCATAACGTTGTACACCATTAAGAAACATTTAAAGATGAAGAGAATACAAAAACAAGATTTTCACATTGATTTTGAATCACTTTTGTGCAACTCTAATTCGTTAATCTGCCATGGTTCCTACAATCCCTAGTTGTGGAGGTTCTAGCCTCTCATGATTGTAAGATTATAATTTGAATTCATGGACAAACACATTAATTACTTACAACAATAATTGTAAGAAAACCAGATCTGAATATCAAAGGAACAATCTCAATAACAATGTAGGAATTCAAGAATTTGATCCTAAGAATTGCTCCTCAAAACTTGATAAAAATTCACAAAACACGTCTCCTACTTCATTTCTATGTGATATCTCACTAAAATAAAGCATAAAAGATATTTATACAGACATTCAAAACCTTTTTCTAAGCTAACAGGGAATTTTCCATATCTGGCACTGATTGTGTCACGACTGGACCTATGACCTGCAACAGGATTGTATGGGTTGTAACTGCTTGTGTATGTCCTTGGATACTACAGATTTTTCAAAGTGTTGGTAGAATGGTATGACTCATACCACAGTCCTACGAGTGGTACAATGCTTCCGTGGTTTGACCCTAAGAACTCCGACATCTTGTGAAATGCTCCACGAGTGTTGTGGTATGACTTGTACCTTCTTCCTACGACTCATACTGTTTGTTGTGTCTGAAGTTCTTCCAAGTCATGAAGAATCTTCTAAAGTTCACTACGGCTCATCGTAATGTTTGTACGTTCATGCTACGATCCGTAAGTCCATCCATACAAAGAGACTGCCTTTGTGCAAATTTCTCTGAACAATTCAACGACTCCAGTTATGGCTCGTAGAATCATGGTACGATTCGTAATGAGAGTCGTATGTTGCCTTCCTCTTAGTTCAACCTTCTGAATTTCACCACAGTTCTCAGTACAGCTCATACAAAGACTTGTACTTGGCTTCTTTTGCACAGTTTTGCCCAACACTTATTTTCCAAGAAATCAAAGTAAAAGTGTCTCATATCGATATAAACATACCTAAATCCCTTCTATTTCCTTAGTTTTAAGCATAAAAAATATTGTAAACTCACAACACATTAGTACCACCTTCCACATCAATGTTCACAACTATAGTAGAAGGGTCAACAGTTGGATTCCCAGCCATTGCTGCATCAGAAGTGCTAGTGTTAGATTCGTTAGCAACTCTAGCACGTGTCAATGCTATATTAGCAAGGCACGAAAAACAAACATATTAGAACAATCCTAAAAGGATCAATCTCTATAGCGTAATCTATAATTGAATAAATGAGAAACACCTATAAATGTCCTGGACTCCTTAGACTCCACTAGACACAACTCTATAGACAACTCCTGGGACACTTCTAAACCTAGGCTTTGATACAAATCTTTCCACGTTTCAAATCCAACCCTAGCGCAATAGGCATCTGATGCTACGGAACCACACAGAAAGAACCTTCAAAATATGATAGCTCACATAGTTTCCCCATCATTATTATTTAATTCAATTATGTGTGTGTAAATTAAGATAATTAATTAAATTAAGTAAAGATTAGTATCCATAATGTGAATATTTATCTAGCAACTAAAAATAGCAATGTGCCCCAATGAGTCAAGAAATATCTCAAGTAACCCTAATGACACAATATCTACCAACAAAGCCTATAGGAAAAGGATAACTCACTCGAGACCCGTTTCAAAAATCTAATAATACAATTAAAATAGTCAATGACACAGACAAACAAGAATATGAGCTCACCAAATTATGATGAATTTCAAGTCCCTCCTAAGAACCTTGTAGAGCTGGAACATGCTCCTCCTCGTTAACTAACAGACCACCAAAAATAAAGATGATATGTATGAGTATTGGGCACTCAGTGATTACAAACACTAAGTACTTATTAATATGCCTTTATTTTTGTGGGACATTATTAAACATATTTAGAGTGTTTCTAGCGAAATATGATTTAATTGTTTAAACATGGTTTGTAAACTTGAGAAAATATTTTTATATAACTCTACTACTGAGATGATGGTTTTGAAAGATTTTTAGTTAATATGCCTTTATTTTTGTTTGTACCTGTATATGCAAGTTGTGTTGTTCCAAAGGATAAATAGTCATTATGGATGCTAATGAAATAAATTTCGGTGTCAGTCCAGTGGGCGATTAACCTCTAAGGGACGATATTCCTCTGATGAAACAAATTATTTTGTTATTCCAGTAGACAATTCAGCTCCAAGGAATAGTGTTCCCCGGTGAAGCACTTTGACAATTGGGATCCTACTTATGGCTCTCTCATTTTCTTCTTGTTTGGTTTGCCCTTGAATTGACATGTGTTTACTTTCTGATTTGCTTTTGGCTTGCGAAATAATGAGATTTTTTTACTGATTTTGTCCTTAAATAATCTAATATGATTTTTTAATAAAATCGATTGAAGTGTAGTAATTTTTCATCACTTACGATTTTGCCAAGTTTCATGATTTACTCTATTATTCGACTTGAATTGTTTCATTAAAACTATTTTATATGAATTCTTATTATTATCATGATTATTTTTATTGTATGAACTCCCAAACACATTCACTGAGTACTGCATGTTTAAACCATCAAATCATGTTTCAAATCAATAGATTATAATTCCTAAAGCAAAAATATGTCAAAATCATTATTTTAAATGCAATTCAATAAATCTCTTTCATTGGAAAAAAAACATTTTCAAGCATATATCATAATATAAATAAAAATATGAGTCTCGATGTGAGCTTGTCCCACACACGCATAAGATCCCATAAAAAATCTATTTGTAATCAAAAGTATGCTAAAAAAAGACATACCTCAAATTTTTCGAAAGACACTATAAATGTGTTTAATAATATCCAATAATGACTCTACAATTAATTTCGATGATAAAGTATAAAACTTTGATCAAATCTCATGAATTCCCACCCTTTTTGATAAACTAGGATTCTAGGGAAAAATTTATTTTAATGACCAATTTAAGAATCTCAAATTGTTAATAACGTCTTATAATTAATCACAATAATTAATTAAGGGACTTACCTCGTGAAGATTCCCCAAAAGTTTTCCTCAGTCACTCTTTATCATGCCCCGAGCTTACACCCTAGACGGGACATGGTGCTTAGAATCACAAGTAACCCCAAGTCAACCCCTGGTCTATCATACACTGACATTATGAGTAAACATATAAATATAGTGGAAGCTTTAAATTAAACTATAAAACATTTATAAAAGTATAGCTAAATCATACATCTAAAAAAAACATCTGAACCAAACTTCAAGCCTGAAAAAAAACTAAGTCTGTGTCTAAAAGCCACTATAACTGATGAGTTGCTGGGACAAACCCCTAACTAACTCCAAGTCTATAAAGAAGAAAATAGAACTAAAATAAATTATCTTCGTCCTCGAAAGATGAGGACTCACCAATAGTGCAGCAGGAGTCTTTTGAGAGTGACCGGCCAGCGAGGCTGGGACTGAGATCCTACAGTTGTATCATAGAATGATACAATATAAAAGGTGTGCATCAGTACTTTAAATGTACTAAGTAAGTGAGAGAAACCATACATAAGAAATAGAGATGCTGAACTGAAAAGACATACAATGACCAACTGAAATATTGAAATAAACTGAGATGGTCTAAAAAACCGTATATGATGGTCAAAGACATGCCCTAAATTTGAGGTTTCTAAGTTTGAACTAACTGTGCTGAACTGAGCAAACTAAAAGTAAACTAACTAATATGAGACTGAACTGGGCTGACTAGTAGGAGAGTCTATAACCGACATGCAACCACGTGAGCTAGGTGTGGAGTCCGATGTATACACCCCATAGGTATAAAGGCATGAACTGGGTGATCACAAGTTTGGGTCCATGAGGCCAATAAAACTGAAATCTACATTGGCAACGTAGTTTTGGGAACCTGGGTGCGCTAGAACCCCGGTCCATTCGGTGCTAAGTCCTACTCCCACTGGATAGTCCTAAACTGACTACTAAGCTGATAACTCAAAACTAGGGCCCAAGACTAGTCAGGAATACCTATCTGGCAGCACCCTGAGAGTCTTATCGGACCGAATTCTCTAATTGGGTACTAAGACCGGTCAGAGATGCTTATTTGGAAGCATCATAACTGTCTAAAGAACAAAGTGAAATCTGTTACTGAGTCTAGTTCTTATAACAAAGAGGCGCTACTAACATCTCTCAAAAATACTGCAGTAAAATTGGCCAGCTGACGAAATCTGAAAAACATTGAGGATTCTAACATTCTGACTAAAGCTGAACTTCATGCAGCTAACTGAGATTTCAACTCACACTAACAACATGGGAATCCACAACATTGAAAAAATTAAGCAACAAGGAAGACTAACCCAACATGCATAATTCTAGTTGATCTCATTCAACAATAGAGCTAAAATCAACCTTAAGAGAAATAGTATTTACACGATATTTAGATAATGGATAATATCCAACACTCAACTTAAAACATATTTCACAAGCCATACCAAAAACTAGCATATAATTCATCCACATTCGAAAGCTCAAGGCTAGAATTTACTTTAATGGAACAACAACAATATAGTCTTAAACTGATGGAATCATATCTAAAATAAACATGAATAGCATTCTATAAGAATTCAAAGAAATCTAATATATATATATTCACTTGCTGAATTCCCACATACCTGGCCATGAATTCCTTGGAGAAGAAAGCCTGAATCGTTGCAAAATATGATAAGCCCTAATCTTTCTTGAATCTTGAGAGGAAAATTACGCTAATTTATTTGAAAATTTGAGTGGGAATAAGGGGGAAACCGTTTAGCCCCTCTAAATTCCATTAGAATAACACAAAATGATGTAGTTTATAGTCTAGGAAGCTAGGAAATTACTGAAACAACCTTAAGAAATTCGCAGGAAAAACTGACTGCCAGTCCACCACGAGGGACCCAACTGGTCGTTCCTAGTGACCACGAGTTGTGGTCACATCTCGTGAGGTATATTACCGAAAATATCATACTGGTAACCACGAGGGACATCAGGAGTCGTGGTGTACCCGACGAGTCGTGGTGACCCACTTGTTGGGTAACTACCTAAAATTTCCCAGCCTTAAATTTGTTGTTGACCATGGGTCACATCAGGACTCGTGGTATTGACCACGACTCATGGTCACACCCATGGTTACCGCAATTCTCCAATTTTTCTACCAAGTTCAAAGTACTCACCATGAGTCACTTAATGACTCGTGGTCACCTCCACGGGTCATAGAAAGACTCATCCTGTGACCTGGTGCAGATTTTCGAGTTTTCTCCATTTTAACTCAAGGGTCTAGTTTTTGAGTTTTTGGGGCATTACAATATATCCCCCTTGGGATCATTCATCCTTGCATGTTGGAAAACATGCAGGAAAGTAGAGAATGGAAGCGTTTATACTGCAATACTGATCATGAAAGCTGAAAACTACAGAATGACTACCTCCGAACTGAATCACAAGTCTGAACTGAATTCAATAATCATGCCCATATTCATTTACATGAAAGAAATTGGAACACACGAACTAAAAGCAGTTTTAGGGAGGAAACTAATACCTTAAACTGAAATTGAGCCGGAAGGGAACAAATGTGGGTATCTAGCTATCATATCTTCTTTGGCCTCCCACGTAGCTCCCTCAACCTGCTAATTCCTCTACAAGACATTGACCGAAGCTACCTCCTTATTCCTCAGCTTACAAACCTGACGGTGAAGTATCTGGACTAGGACAACTTCGTATGAGAGACTATCTTTAACTCCCATACTATCCAATGGCACAATTAAAGTTGGATCACCAATGCACTTCTTCAATAGTGACACATGGAATACTGGGTGCACAAATGCCAACTCTTAAGGTAATTCCAGCTCCTAAGCTACCTTGCCAATTCGCCTCAGAATTTTGTAGGGTCCCATATATCTTGGACTGAGCTTTCCCTTCTTCCCAAATCTCATTACCCCTTTCATGGTTGAAATTTTCAGATAAACCCATTCATCCATAACAAACTCCAATTCTCTTCTCCTCACATAAGCATAAGATTTCTGATGGCTCTGAGTTGTTTTCATTCTTTCTTGGATGAGCTGTACTTTCTACATAGCTTCATTATCCAAGTTTTGCCAAATTAAAGTATCTTCACCCACTTCAAACCACCCGATAGGAGATCTACACCTCCTACCATATAATGCCTCAAATGAGGCCATCTGGATACTAGAGTGGTAGCTGTTTTTGTAAGCAAACTCGATAAGAGGCAAGTGATCATCCCAACTGCCCTTGAAATCAATCATGCATACTCTCAACATATCTTCTAGGGTCTGAATAGTCACTCAGCTTGTCCATCTATTTGTCGGTGAAAAGCTATGCGAAGCTTGACCTGGGTAATTAGTCCCTTCTTAAAAGACTTCTAGAAATGAGAGGTGAACTGGGTACCTCTGTATGAGATAATGGATAATGGCACTCCATGAAGTCTGACCAACTCCCGGATATAAAGCCTAGCATATCCCTCAGCTAAATCTGTGGTTTTAATTGGGAGGAAGTGTGCATACTTATTCATCCGATCTACTATAACCCAGATAGAATCATGCTGCCAACGAGTCCGACGTAGACCCGTAATGAAATCCGTATTAACTTCTTCCCAATTCCAAGTGGGTATGCTGATATCTTGAGTGATACCTCCAGGTCTCTGGTGCTCTACTTTGAATTGTTGGAAGTTTGGGCACTTAGCTACAAATTCAGCGATGTCTCTCTTCATGTCGTTCCACTAGTAAATATCTCGTAAATTGCGATACATTTTAGTAAAACCAGGGTCGATGGAGTATCTTGGGCTGTGTGCTTCAACCAATATCTGTTGTCTCAAATCACCGATGTCCAGTACACATAATCTGCCATAGTAACGGAGCACACTATCTCCCCCTTTAAAGAAAGCTTGAACTTCTTTTCTGAGAACCACTTCCTTAAGAATAAGTAAGATGGGATCTTTATCATGTTTGGGCTTAACTTTAGCAACCAAAGATCTGACCCACTTTGCATTACCACTCCACCTTCAGCAGAGTCAACCAACTGCACGCCTAACAGAGCTACTTGGTGAATATCGTTCGCCAGTTCATTTCTTCCCTCTTCCACATAGGCCACCCTCCCCATAGATACTCTAGTCAGGGCATCCGCCACCACATTGGCTTAGCCGGGTTATATAGCACGTTCATGTCATAGTCCTTCAGGAGCTATAATCACCTTCTTTGATGAAGATTTAGATATTTCTAACTGAATACATACTGAAGGCTCTTTTCATCGGTGAAAACATCCACGTGAGCCCCGTATAGATAGTGTCTCCATATCTTCAATGCAAACACCACCGCTGCCAACTCCCTGTCATGAGTCGGATAATTCTTTTCATGAACTTTGAGCTATCTGGAGGCATAGGATATCACCTTGCCCCCCTGCATCAGAACACAATCGAGTCCAACTCTGGAAGCATCAAAATATACTACAAATCAATCTGATCCTTTCGGTAGGATTAACACTAGCGCGGTAGTAAGTCGAGTTTTTAATTACTAGATAATATTCTCACACGCATTTGACAACTGAAATTTCACATTCTTCTGAGTCATCCTAGTCATAGGGGATGATATAGAAGAAAATCCTTCGATAAAGCACGATAATACCCGGCTAGTCCCAAGAAACTTTTGATTTCGGTTGGGGAGGTAGGTCTGGGCTAGTCTTTCACCGCTGCTATGTTTTGAGGATCAACTTTAATACCTTCACCCGAGACCACGTGACCCAAGAAAGTCATGGACTTCAACCATAATTTGCATTTTCTAAACTTGGCGAACAACTGGCGATCCCTGAGTGTCTGAAGCACTATCCTTAGGTGATTAGCATGCTCTTCCTCATTTCTGGAGTATAGTAGAATGTCATCGATAAATACTATGATGAACATATCTAGATACTTCTGGAAAACTCTATTCATCAGGTCCATAAAGGATGAAGGAGCATTTGTTAGTCCGAAGGACATAACCACAAACTCGTAGTGGCCATACCGAGTCCTGAAATCTATTTTCGGTATGTCATATTCTTTAACTCTTAGCTGATGTTACCCCAACTGAGATCTATTTTGGAGAAACAGTTGGCTCCTTAAAGTTGGTCCAACAAGTCATCAATTCTGGGTAGGGGTTACCTATTCTTGACTGTGACCTTGTTCAACTGATGGTAATCGATGCATATTTTGAGGGTACCATCTTTCTTTTTCACAAATAGTACTGGAGAACCCAGGGGAGAGATGTTGGGTCTGATAAAACCCTTATAAAGAGGGTCTTTCAGTTGCTCGTTAGCTGGAGCCATTTTGTAAGGAGGGATAGAGATGGGTTGAGTATCTAGGAGAAGGTGTTTACAAAAGTCGATTTCCTACTCAGGAGGAACTCTGGGAAGATCCTTGGGGAACACATCAGGAAATTCCCTAACAATAGGGACTGACTGGATTGTTGGGGTCTTAGAGTTGGAATCCTTAATCCGAACTAGATGATAGATACATCCCTTATAAATAGGAAATAAACTGACCCTTAGGCACTAAACTACTGCATGTCCACTCTAACACTGGCTCATTTGGAAACTGAAACTTGACAACTCTAGTGCTGCAATCGACTGAGGCATAACTGGAGAGTAACCAATCCATGCTAAGGATGAGGTTAAAATCTACCATGTCTACTTCCATGAGATCAGTTGGAATGACCTTTTTGAAGTCTAAGACTGGGTGGTTTCTATACATTCTTTTGTCTCTAACTTACTCACCAACTGAGGTGGAGACTGAAAATAATTCTGAGAGGACCTCTGGATTTATATTAAATTGAACAGCTATGTATGGAGTCACGAACGACAGTGTGGCTCCTGGATCTAGTAAGGAAAATACATCTAGGTAGAAAAGACGTAATATACCCGTGACCACATCAGGTGAGTTCTCCTGATCCTGACGAGCTGATAATGCATAAAAATGATTTTGGCGCTGACCGCAATCCGTACCGGAAGTATTAGCCTGCTGAGTTGGTCGGTATAACACCTCGGAAAATTTTTAGTGATTATTTGGTGTTTTTTTGCTAGGTTAAGGAAAGTACGGTTGTATATTGGTTGTAGATGACAAGGGAAATGTGTACGATCATAAAACCAAAGAGTATATGAAGTTCATAAGTAAGGGTCAACTTTAAAAGATCATATCTCCCAATATATAATTAATTAAAGCCCAACACCTATCAAATTAAAGGTCTTTGAGTCTAGTTTTCAGAACATCAAACCGCTTTTCAATCGGAGATCGGAGTAAGAAGTTATGGGTATTTTACCGAAGCATCGCCAACGGAGATGCGGGCATGACGCCCTAGCGCCTCCACCACCCTATTTACTTACAATCTGATTTTTCACTTGTAGAAAGCATTTTCATCTAAATCTAAATCTACCAGCTTGATAAGGATTCCATTTCTCTCTCAATTCCATCATCTAGGACAAAGAAAATCAAGGAGGAACATCAAGCAAAGTTAAAGAAATGACAAGATAAGTTGAGATTACATTGCCAAGTGTGTTAGGGGCTATTTTGGAGCTCGTTTTTGCAAGGTTTTGAAGGAGTTTTTCTGCGTTACAAAATCTATTTAGACTTCCTATATATCCATCTTTGAGTACGTATTGTAACAAGGAGAAAAGGTAAGGATTTCGCCCCTTTCAAACCTCTCAAATTGCAAAGCGCAAATCTGGAAATAGGCAGCCAATGGAGCTGCCGATGGACTGTTTGTGAGCTGAGTTTTGCTCGTTTTCCTTATGCGTTTTGGCTATTTCTTTTGCTGGTATTATACTTCATATTGAGGGGATTAATTACATAAAAACTAAGGTAAAATTTCCTCTTGTTTCTCCCTCAAAAGTTAGTGAAAACTAGTTGAGAAAATGGCTAAATGTTGTTGATGTTGCCATGTCTTGTTGTTGCTATTGTGACTGCCTCTGTTTAGTTATTTTGGCTGAATTTCTTTATATAGATTAATCTTGTAGTCGTCCTATAAAACCACTGGATTAAGGATGTTGAAGGATGATCAATGAAATAGGAAATTGGCTAGAGAAAAGTTCATCGGAGAAAGGTATGTAAGGCGCACCATATATCGTTCTTTTAAGCACGATTTGTGTGTTGTGAATCGAATGAGCCAGCAACCTCTTTAAAAGCCTTGAGGCAGTATGTAAAGCTTCATTTAAAATTTAAAGTTCCATGTTTTATTGAGGATAAATGTTAAGATTATGCCTAGCCAAAGTGAGACATCTAAAGTGTGATATTGTATTGATTGTTGTCGTAGTTGTACATTGAGTTGGAGACCCGTCAGCGTGGGCATTTTTAGCTGGTAATTAATGTATGTCATGTTTATATATATGTGATGTTAATTGTGTTTAAATATCTGGTTGCTAACTGAAATTTGTGAAAGAGACAAGATGAGGACGTGTAAACGATTTAAAGACACATAAAGACGTCGCAAGCTATTAAGGGTAAACAAACTTATCGAACTAGGATTAACTGGTTATACTTGTCCTTTATATTATGTGTAAGTTATGAAATATTTCAGGCCAAGGGGAGATTTCATAATCACATTCTCTTAAGCCGAACGCAATCTAGCAAGTTGCTGAGCTCTAATGTCCCTTGAACACGATCTATAAATTTTATTGAAACTCTTAGGTCATCCGCAGTTCCTTATGATTTATACAAGTTTTGAATAAATTCATTTATGTTCTATTTTCTATATTTACATGTTATATATACTAAGTTCCAGTTATGCATTATGAAGGAAGCCTATGCAGGCCATATGTTTAGTATTCGTCATTTCTATGTTGTACGTATTGAGCTGGTCCAGTATAAGCCATATCAGCTCCATTTATGATTTTGTATAAGATTTATTGATTTTACCCCGGTGTGGTACACTGACTGGAGGTCTTGTTATTTTACCCCGTAGTGGTACACCGACTGGATGGATTTTACCCCGGTATGGTACACCGGCTGGTGGCATTTTTTTTACCCCGGTGTGGTACACTGGCTAGACGACTTTTATATAGATTTTATGATCGGTTGTTTTCTATTATTTTAGTTATAGTATTTGTTTAGCATTAGATGGTTGCATTTACACTTCAGTAATGAGTTATTGTCAGGTTTCTATTTTCAGGATTCCGGTTTATTACTACTCCTAATTTCTGGCCCAGTTATCATTTTTATCTACATGTCTATAGTTTTCAGCCTTACATACCAGTACACTTTACTTATACTAACTTCATATTGGGACCCTTCCTGCAATCGTGTTGCAGGTACAAGCTGAGGCTCTAATCATCGGACGTAACAGGAGCTAGATTTAAGTAGAATAGTGGTATGCTCCTCTCTTCCAGGATCCATATCCTAGTTTGGAATATTTTCAGTTTTGTATACAACATGGGTAGGCTAGGGACCTGTCCCGTGCGTTTCAGTTTGCTTACTCTATAGAGGCTGATGTGTACTACTTTGTATAGTAGTGTGGGCTGTGTAGTCGTTTTGTTTTTTCATTGCTTTTCTTAGCTTTATTGTAGCCTTGTCATCTTTTTAGGTTGCATATTTATAACTGTCAAGGAATTATTGGCCCAGTATTTATCTTGGTTGGTTGTGAAAGGTGGTTTTGTCAGCCTTAGTGTTACATTTATGGATGGTATATAGCCGGCTTCTCGATCGATCATGCATCGAGGGCCAGTTGCGCCCTACCCCAGTTTTGAGGCGTGACAGACTTTGTATCAGAGCAAAGTCGTGTCCTAGGGAGTCCATAAAGATGTGTCTAGTAGAGTCTTTTTTATGAGTATGTTGTGCACCATACTTATAATCAGGAGGCTACAGGACATTTAGGAATTTTTTCACCTTTGTTACTAATACTTTGTGCTACAGGTCGAGCTCATAAGTACAGTGATATCTAAATTGTGTTATTGTTTTAGAGTATGCCTGTGACAAGGAAGATTACTACGAGGTTGATTGGCACAACCGTTGGGGAGGGTACTTGTCATGCCCCGCCCTGGGGGTATGACAGGGCACCTGGTGCCTTATTAGGATCTGGATTGCTAAACTGGTGAGCCTAGTACATCTGGTGCCTGGCTGGCTCTATCTCAGATTCCTGGAATCAACGGGCTATATAACGGCAATAAATACAGCCTCCGGCCGACTGGGCCTATAGCCACCTGTACTACAACTTCAGCTAACAAGAATCCTACTCTTATAGGGAAACCTATGCGGGCCAACAAGGCCACCATGCTGTCTAGTTACCTGTAACTCAACATAAAGAATACTGTTCATCTACGCGACCGGCAAGGTCACCACTATTATCAAAATATGGCCCCACACGGCCAACATAATCGACAATACTAAACAACTAAACAAACGCATGGCCCCACACGACCGGCACCACTAACCACAGGGGGATATATATATACACA